>JBCAUG010406136.1:0-16257 GCA_038406175.1 Haplosyllis leylae
AAGCAAAGTTACAGGTAAATTAAAACACATAATCAGATAGGGCGCGACACAATTCTGATAAGAATTCTTGTTTTCTTTGATATATCAACTTCATGATGTCTGGAATTTCATCATTACTTCGGCATCATGCACGAATGCCTTAATGAGGTGGTCTTTTTTTAAGTTTCATTTGAAACGTTTACAGGAATTAAAAATCTGTGAAGCAATCATCAATATGTTTCACTTGATTCCGGCTGCGTCAGTCAAAATGATAGAACCTCTGACCGCGTTGACACTGAAGGGTGAAAAAGCTCTGCTAATAGGTAAGAAAATTACGAGTTTTATAATGTGTTATCAGTTGGTCACAATTTTCGTTCCAGAATTCATATGTCTAACCACATCAAACACATCTTTCCAGGTATGGGCAGTGCTTAATATTTATGCTTAATATATGTCTATTGTTTCAGAACCAGGAAGTCCATTCCAAACTGCACTTATCAAGTTTTTGCTGAGATATCCACAACAAACAGTAGACATGTTTCTTCACGAAAATAACATAAACGAACACCAGTGGAATAGATGTTTTTTGGTAAACGATTAATAATCTTAACTTTCTATAAATCGTTTAGTACAATATTATTTATGACAAATAATTAAAGCTTTGCTGAATCCGATTTCTGTTTTTATAATCTGTAGAGAATGCTGAAGAAGCAGGAAGATGGAAGAGTGTTCAGAGAAGTCCTACAAGCAACTCCATTGCGGCTTGTCAATCTTGCTTTTGGACAAGTGCAGGTAAGAAAATATTGTATTTAACCCCTTCAATTTGTGTTTATTTAACTTGTTTATTTAACTTAACTTTAAATTGTTTCCATCTCAACAGTCCACAGGGTTGCGTAGTTTCGTATCATAATTGTTTTTAGGGAGCTACGAGGCCGCCAAGTCCAAGCGGATCTTCAAAGGTCGATCTCCAATTCTTAGCAATACGGATCATTAACACCATGACCAAAACAGAGGAGACATGGCTGCCACAGCATCCCACAGTAGTCACCAATCTTTTGAAGATTTGGGTGTCGGAAAGTTTCCAAGACAGGCATAGAAAAGTGGTGAGAACAAACGTTTGTTGTTGTTTGTTGTTGATTTATGAGTCTTATCAACTTGAAAGACACGGTTTAAAACGTTATGTTTTGCCGTTTCAGGATAATCTTGACTACCTACAATGGCAGGAACCTCGACTACTGTTGGAATGCCTGTTGAACTACTTCAAACATCATCCTAATGAGATCGAACTCCTGTTCCACATGTTGCGATGCTTCACATCGCGCTACATTCCTCAGTTCCAGTTCTTCAAAGATTTCTTAGAAGACACAATAGCAGATGTATACACATTTTCCATTTTCTGTGTAGAATTTAATTGATCCTGAAAAATTTGAACTTTTTTTGAGAATTCATAATTTAAAATTTTCTAAATTCCTGAATTGTAGACGTATGCTGTTGAATGGAAAAGAAAGGCCTTCTTCAAATTCGTTGATATATTCCATGATGTGAATTGGCAGCAGGATTTGAAAGCAAAGATTCTACAATTTGTTATAATTCCCTGCTTTGCTACGTCATTTGAAAAGCAAGAAGGTGAAAAATTGATAGGCGGACCGCCTGCACCCGACCAGGATAATCCAGATAATATTATCAGTGTGTTCATCAACAAGGTAAAATGTAAACTTGGACCATATAGTCTATTGTTGTCCGTACGACGAATGTTCAGTATAAATTCCCGGCGACCGCAATAGAAGTTAACTGAAATGCTAAATTTCACACTTTTGATATTTACACTGTAGGTTATAGATCCGGACAATCCTTTTGGAACATCAGACGCCGTTCGGATATTGTTACTTCAGTTCTCCTCACTTCTTGTGGAACAAGCTTCGCCGCACATACACGATGCTGCTAACAAGTATGTACTGTGTACCTGAATGTAAATTTAATCCAAAATCATATGGTTTGCTCTACAGTTAAAAAACTGCATGTTAAATGTTTTGAATTAAATACATTACATAAAATTTTGCAGGAAGCAGGGAAACAAGTTGAGACGGCTGATGACGTTCGCTTGGCCATGTTTACTGTCGAAGCATTGTGTTGATCCAGCCACCAAATACCACGGACATCTTCTCCTGTCCCACATCATTGCAAAGTTTGCTATTCACAAGAGGATTGTATTACAGGTCCGAGAACAAAATAGGTTAACAGTCCCTGTGCATTGTGTAACATTGTTAAATTTCCGCATTTTCAAATGCTACGTGCTCTTTTATGCAGGTGTTTCACAGTCTTCTGAAGGCGCACGCGGTTGAAGCCAGGACTGTAGTTAGGCAAGCTTTGGAAATACTCACACCAGCCATGCCGGGAAGAATGGAGGATGGAAATGTATGTGTCTGCCCCGTAATTGATACTGTAGATTATTTATATTTGGAATTAAATAAAACAGATTTAAAATAGGTGGAATACCACCTTGATATACAGTATCAATATAAAAATGGAATGCCATTTTTACCACACAGGGTATGCTGACACATTGGACCAAGAAAATAATTATTGAAGAGGGACATACTGTGGCTCAGTTGGTTCATATCTTGTAAGTTGTTCAGCAATCCTGACGATTAATTTGTGACATTTATCAATATTCAACAAGAAAGTAAACGAAAGTTCCATTGTTTCAGACAACTATTGGTGAGACACTACAAGGTGTATTATCCTGTGAGGCATCACCTGCAGCAGCATATAATAAACTCCATCCAGAGACTTGGGTTTACTCCAAATGTACGTGCAGTAGAATTTGATTATTTTGAGAGTTGCAAAAGAAAGTGATGTTGTTTATTTTGACGTTCATTATGGTCGCCAATATTGATTCCCATTTCGATTTATTATTTCTAATTGTATTCTTCATCAATCAGGCCACAATAGAACACCGCAAGCTCGCTGTGGATTTGGCTGAAGTCGTCATCAAGTGGGAAGTGCAGAGAATTAAAGAGGAACAGGAACAAGGTTCAGAGGTTCGTAAAAAATGCTGATAAACACGATTTATCATTCCAGGAAACAAAGTCACACTCTTCGTAAACATTACATATATCCATAAAAAAGAATGCTTTGACAATACAATGCATCACTGATTTATAGATGGTGGATGTATCAAGCGGAGCTCCAGTGAAGAGAACTGCCTCTGTGGATTCTCCACAGGAAGCGAAGAGAGCACGCCATGGATCGACTGGGGCTGCTGGAGTCATGAGTGGAGCAGCGAGAACTGACGCCAGCAAACCCATCGATAAACAATACTGCGATGCCGTGGTCAATTTCTTACTAAGGATTGCCTGTCAGGTAACTTAATTTCGTCCAGGCTGACATGCTCGTCTGGTTCTATTTTGTGCACTTCGTACAAACACGGAACTTTTTACGCGTCTGGATTTACACTGCTGGGTTAAGGGCAATTTTATTTACACCTTCAGGTGAACGAAGCCGCCACATCTGTCGGTTCTCCAGGTGAGCTGCTGTCCCGACGCTGTGTTGCTCTGTTGAAGACTGCCCTCAGACCTGATGTTTGGCCCAGCGCTGAACTGAAGCTTCTCTGGTTTGACAAGCTGCTCATGACAGTTGAGAGTCACAGTCCTAACTTCGCGAACATCTGCACCGCTCTTGAGTTGCTTAGTTTCTTGTTAGGAATATTGGTAGGTTTCGGGACATTTATGATTGATTACAATTTGCAGTATAAATTTTAGGGATCTGTGGAAGCTGTTTTTCTCAAGTTTTCTATTTTTACCGTTTATTTTAATTTTACAGAGAAAGGAAGTGATTTTGTCCAGTTTTAAGCCACTGCAGAGAGGTATCGCAGCTTGTATGACGTGCCCAGCATCAAAAGTGATTCGATCTGTGCACACATTGTTATCTCGCCTGATGAGTTACTTCCCTACTGAGCCAGCCACTTCCAATGTGGCTTCCAAATACGAAGAACTGGAATGTTTGTACGCATGCGTCAGCAAAGTTGTGTACGAAGGACTTACAAATTATGAAAAGTAAGTGTGTCTGTGTACATTAATGTAATATAATGATGAGCATTTTGACCATAATTTCCTGTGAGTGTGGGAGCGATCATTTGAAAATTTCAAGCCAACTTCTAGCTCATGTTATTAATAGGGCTTCGAATGGCTCGCCATCGCAACTGTTCGGAACACTGATGATACTAAAAGCATCGTGTATGCATAATCCGTGTTACATTGATCGACTCATTACGTCGTTTATGCGGGTTCTGCAGAGAATGGCGCGAGAACATCTCACCCCGTCTACCCCTGAATCTAGTCCAGGTATTGAGAAAATGATCATAAATTTCTTTTCCATCGATTTTCGGGAATTATTATGTAATAATTTTAAACATAATCGTTTGTTGTCTCCAATGTATTTCCTACATTTTTAATATGATAATTGAATCTGAGAATAATTGATTGTGCAGTTGCCAGTGAACTGTTGATTCTGAGTTTGGATCTCGTGAAGAATCGAGTGGGCGTTATGAGCATGGACATGCGGAAGTGCTTCATTGGAACCATCCTTGTCGGATTAATCGAGAAGACCAGTGATCCGAAAGTCATGAAAGCAATCACCAAAATGGTAGAAGACTGGGTTAAAATCAAGGTTGGTAAAAACTTCACATTCTGTGAGTAGAAAAGGAAACAAAATATAACAGTACGCGTGAAGACAAAATAGTTTAATCTCTCATGCTGTTTTTGAATTAATAATAGATCTTTGTATCCTTCTATTTATTCATATTGATACTTTTTCATACAGACACCAATTGCTATTAACCAATCGCCATCCCTGAGGGAGAAAGCTATTCTCCTGGTTAAACTGATGCAACACGTGGAGAAAAGATTCCCCGACGACACGGACCTCAATGCACAGTTCCTCGATCTAGTCAACTACATTTACAGGTATCCCGAGAAAGAGAGAGAATACCAAATAATTTAATTGAAAAAAAAAGACGATGCAGTACGCATGTGTAGTGTATACCTTTATAGATGGTTTCGATATGAAAAATAATTAATTAAACCAATAGTTGCAGAGTAATTTTTGCAATCATTCCGTCTGCTACACAGGGATGAAGGACTGAGCGGCAGTGAATTGACATCCAAACTAGAACCAGCGTTCTTGGCAGGATTGAGATGCAACCAGCCTCACATAAGACACAAATTTGTTGACGTGTTTGATCAGAGCATGAAGCGACGTTTATTTGACAGATTACTGTACATCACCTGCTCTCAGAATTGGGAGGCGATGAGTGGTCACTTCTGGATCAAGCAGTGCCTGGAGGTATGTCAATGTACCATATAGCATGAAAAAATATCAGTTTATTTCTGGCCAAAGTTATTGTATTACCTGCTTTGACGGCAATCTGCAGAGGAATTTGTGTTTCAAGGCTTGAGACAAATATCTTTTTTTCAGTTGTTGTTAGCAGTGGCTGTCGCCGGTATGACAATACAGAGTTCAAATGGTGCTAATTTAATGCCGTCTGCTTCAAGCGTAGTTAACATGGCTGATAGTCACGACCGACAGGCCTTCGTTATGGTCAGCAAAATGAAGGATGAGCCCATGGATGTCGAGTCTATTGAGACAAATAAGGAGGAGGTCTGTGTCATTATACATGTAATCATTTGTCTTAGATCTCAAATACTATGTGAAACAAAATTAATATTTAATTAATTGTTCAAAGCACAAGGAAGAAGACAAACTGATTGTACTTAAATTGTTCATACTTCAGGATGAAATCGACATCGAGTTGTCAGGTGATTCATCCGAAGAGAATGCCACAGGAAGCAAAGATCAAGGCCCAAAGAAAGAATCTCAAGATCCCAAACAGAGTCTTCAGCTGCTACTTCAGCGACAAGCTAAGTTCCTTGAAAACTGTAGAGAAGTCAAGGTGAGAGGATAATAAATCTCAGCCAGTCGATAAATTCAAGAACATCAAGATATTAATCTGCACATAACTAAGAAGTGAGGTAACCAGTACACACATGCTTTGATTTGCAGACCGTGTCATTCCTGAATGCTTTATCTCAGCTGTGCCACAGTAACACAGAACTGGCACATAATAGTTGGCTCGAGATGTTCCCGCGAATATGGAAATTGTTAACAGATAGACAACAAACGGTATGTCGATAACTAATTCCAGTGCTGTTTACCCTTCTGTTTCAGAGAAGGGAATGGATGTGTTTCAATTTTTCAGTAATATCATCTTTGAATACTAATTGTAACATTTCTACATTTACAGGGCCTTGCCGGTGAACTCGGACCATTTGTATGCAGTGGGAGTCATGTCATTCAGAAAGATTGCCATCCAAGTGCTATCCACACATTTGTGGAAGCAATGTGCCAGTGTGTGCCGACGATTCCTATCAGACCCTGTGTGCTTAAGGTAGTTTGTTTTGGGGATGTAATAGAAAAAGGTCAAGGGGTGTTCAGAAAAGTAAATTTGCAACTTTTACAACACAGACGATAATCCATCGTAAAATTGTGACCAGATATTTTCTCTTTCAGTATCTTGGGAAAACCCACAACCTCTGGCACAGAGCTGTCCTCATGCTTGAAACAATGGCTTTTGAAAATGGTTTAAGCACTCAGCTGATTAAAGCTAAGCCAACAATCAGTGAATATGAGTTTGAACCTACACAATCTCCACAACAGGTACCTATTTTCCGTACTTTATTTTTGGGTACAAATTATCATCGACTGCATGCGAAATTGTGTGGTACATAAGTTTCATACTTTCATAATCATATCATGAAAAACTTAAAATTTCAGGAAACATTGGATGCTCTTTGCGATTTGTACTCTTTGTTGAAAGAAGAGGACATGTTGGTTGGCTTATGGCAGAAACGCGCAAAGTTCCAGGAAACAAATACTGCTCTTGCTTATGAGCAACACGGTTTCTTTGAGCAAGCGCAGCAAGCTTATGAACAGGTGGCCCAGTTATTCTTTGTTCTTGTAAATTTTGTTGAACTCTTCAAAAAAAAATCTTACAACTGTTTCATTAACCAATAGACCGTGCACAGTATTAATTTTTAACCAATTGCCATTTCAGGCGATGGCCAAGGCACGTGCCGACCACAATTCTGGTCCCGCCTCACCGTCAGTTCATCCGGAATACCGTCTCTGGGAAGAGCATTGGATAAGGTAACAGTTGCATTGAAAATGATTCTGTAACTATTTAGTTTTCCAATTTTTTTCTCTTATAATTGCAAAGTTTTGACGTGAGGATAATGTGCTTTAGATGCTCCAAAGATTTGAATCAGTGGGATTATCTGTTAGAGTACGCCAATAGCAAAGGAAACACTAATCCTCATCTGGTTCTGGAGAGTGCGTGGAGAGTTCCGAATTGGGGGTTGATGAAAGAAGCTCTTGGACAGGTATGAAAGGTTCCGAATGCTCAATAAATTTTGTAGTTCATGTAGTTGGGAACAGAATAAAACACCTGAATTTGCTCCATTTTATCAGCAGACGTGCTAGTTGTTCAACAGTAAAGAATGCTGTAATGTTTTTATAGGTGGAATTGAGTTGCCCCAAAGAAATGGCCTGGAAGGTCAATCTGTACAGAGGTTACATAGCAATATGTCACCCCGAGGATCATCACCTGAACATGATTGAAAGATTAGTGGAAGTATCAAGCACTTTGGCAATAAAGGAATGGAGAAGGCTGCCTGCCATTGTTTCTCATATTCATGTTGGACTGTTACAGGTACAGTAGAAAGCTCTGAAATTCTGCTCATCGATGTCCAGACTGAAATCAAGAGGAAAACGCAAATACAATCACTTTTAACACTTTTCAGGCAGCACAGCAGATTATGGAATTACAAGAAGCCGCACAAATACACCAAGGTTTACAACCAGCCAACATTGGTCGCAATGCTAGTCTTCATGACATGAGAGCCATTGTGAAGACGTGGCGTAACAGACTCCCAATGATCTCTGACAACCAGTCGCACTGGAGCGACATATTCACCTGGCGGCAGCACCATTATCAGTTTATAGTGAATCACTACGATACGCATGCTCAACATGATCCGGTAAGTAACATTGGTATTTCCGTTGTTCATCGTCTGCTGAAATATTCCTGTACGCGGGAAAATACAACCCTCTTCCTTGTTTTCAGTCGCAGCCAAACCATTCGATGTTGGGGGTACATGCATCGGCGCAGGCCATAATTCACTTTGGCAAGATCGCCAGAAAACATAATTTGACTGGAGTTTGCTTGGATTCACTGAGCAGGTATTATCACTGTGTTGAACATTGCAATGGACATTACAAAGAAAGATTGATAGATTCTTTTTAACTTAATCTGTTGTTATCTTTTCAGAATACACACCATTCCAAGTGTACCGATAGTCGATTGTTTCCAGAAGATCAGACAGCAAGTGAAGTGTTACCTACAGATGTCAGGAGTTATGGGCAAGAATGAATTGCAGGAGGTAGCTAACTAATTTGTGTAGTATAATTTTGAAAGCATGCACAAACCACTGACTATATTTAAAACTTACTGTGACCATTCACTTTTTGCAGGGTTTGGAAGTTATAGAATCAACCAACTTGAGATACTTTACAAAAGAGATGACAGCGGAGTTCTATGCACTGAAGGGAATGTTCTTGGCTCAGATCGGGAGGTCAGATGATGCGAACAAAGCGTTTTCTGCGGCCGTACAGATGCACGACACGCTGGTCAAAGCTTGGGCTCTGTGGGGTGACTACTTGGAAGGCCTCTTCACTCGTGAAAGGTACGAACCGACCTAGCGATTAATTTACCGCATTATTTGTAACGTAATTAAGGATCTATTTGCATGTTTTTTCTACCATTTTCATGACCGAATGGCATTTGTAGGAACATGCACATGGGTGTTTGTGCTATAACCTGTTATCTGCACGCTTGCCGTCATCAAAATGAGAGTAAATCTAGAAAGTACTTGGCTAAGGTACTCTGGCTGCTTACATACGACGACGACAAATCCACTCTTGCAGAGGCCGTTGACAAGTATTGTGTAGGAGTTCCAGCTATACAATGGCTACCATGGTATGTTACATTAGCATTGTTGGTGTTTTTGAAAAAAAAAATCACTTTATTGAAATAGAATTAATTTATTATAAATACTAAAAAGGATACAATTAGTTGTGTTACGCGTGATATATCTATTGGTAACCGTTGTAGGATACCACAACTGTTGACGTGTTTGGTGCGGAACGAGGGCAGGTTGATACTGAACCTGCTCAGTCAGGTTGGACGGATGTACCCACAGGCTGTATACTTCCCGATACGGACTTTGTACCTCACTCTGAAGATTGAACAGAGAGAACGCCGTAAGAACAGCAGTTACTTTGTTTAATATTACGCTTTCTTAAGAAAAAAATCGATTTTACATCCCGTGTGTTGGCTCATTTTACTTATTTTAATTGCTTCAGACCGAGGTGAATTATCAGCAGGAGTATCAAAACCAATGGCTGGCGGCACGTCAGCCGGCTCAGAGACCTCAGCGTCGGTTACCAGTTCTCCCGCTACGCATCAGGCACCGAGCCCGGCAGTTCCAAGTCCAGATGTTGGAGCCTCAGCAACTACTGGTGCAGTGTCTGAACCCCGTAAGTAACCGTTTTTTCCGCGTTGCTTAGTGTTACATTAAGATAACTTTGGAGTTAAACGATGTTTCTGATAAGCAGAGCTTATTCTAATTCATGTAGAAAACCAGTCTGCATCACAAAGCCAAGGAAGCTCCGGAAATCCTGGTTCATCTGACGCCGGACCTATACGTGCCACAGCGCCCATGTGGAGATGTAGTAGAATTATGCACATGCAAAGAGACTTGCATCCAACAATATTATCTTCACTGGAAGGGATTGTTGATCAGGTAAGCTTTACAAGAGGTTATTTGAGGGTAAATATCCAGTTATTATTAGCTGTGCAAATAAAAAAACTAAAACTTGTAATTTACATTTTAGATGGTTTGGTTCAGAGAAAACTGGTACGAAGAAGTTCTTCGTCAGTTGAGACAAGGTCTTGCAAAGTGTTACGTAGTCGCTTTTGAAAACAGGGGTGCCGGTAAGAATTGAATTACGAATTGATTTCATTGTAGGTAAAGGTTGCAAAAGCAAACATTACCTGGATTGTTTTATTCTGTTAGGATTGCTTTATTGTTCGTACATAAAACCCTGAACTAGATTTTTGCACATTTTTCAGTGTCGGAAGCCACTATAACTCCGCACACTCTCAACTTTGTCAAAAAGTTGGTATCAACATTCGGTGTTGGAATAGAAAATGTTTCCACAGTGAGTATCCAAGGAAATGCTCCTTCAAAAGCAAGTAAAATTTAAGATAGTAAAAATACTGTATATCTCGAAAATTGTAAAATTCATTTTATTGTAGCATGTGACAAAAGTACAGTGAACTTCACGGCAGTAAAAGTTAAATGTCTTCTGTAGGTGAGCACAACGTTTTCAAGCGCAGCATCAGAGTCGTTGGCAAGAAGAGCTCAAGCTACGGCACAGGATCCCGTTTTCCAGAAAATGAAGAGCCAGTTCACAACCGACTTCGATTTTAAGTGAGTGCACACGCAATTTTATGATACGCTGCGCTATACATTTTATTAATTCTTCAAAAACAATGCCTTGAAATAAAATTGTTTCTGATTTCAGTGTACCTGGTTCTACGAAATTACACAACTTGATCAATAAATTGAAGAAGTGGATCAAAATACTGGAGGCAAAGACGAAATTACTGCCAAAGTAAGGCTAATTAGAAATGACATTGACACTATCAGTACAAAATGCAAATACACTGGTTTACTGGTTTGAGTTCAGATAATTTATTTGTTGCCTTGCTCCTAGGTCGTTTTTGATAGAAGACAAATGCAGATTTTTGAGCAACTTCTCTTTGAATACCGCAGAGGTAGAATTACCTGGAGAATTTCTTCTGCCAAA
Organism: Haplosyllis leylae; assembly: GCA_038406175.1. Taxonomy (NCBI): domain Eukaryota; kingdom Metazoa; phylum Annelida; class Polychaeta; order Phyllodocida; family Syllidae; genus Haplosyllis; species Haplosyllis leylae. The sequence goes on from JBCAUG010406136.1 coordinate 10,966, forward strand.
GGTGTGTAAAATGTTTTTAAAATCCACATCAGCCGTCTTTCTCCTGAGGAGACATAACTATCAATGTTATCTTCTGCAACTTTATGACACTCAGTTCTTTATTTCTTAAAAATTTACAGCACAGTCACTACTACGTGAGAATAGCTCGTTTCATGCCGCGAGTCGAAATAGTTCAGAAGCACAACACAGCAGCAAGACGATTATACATCCGAGGACACAATGGAAAGGTCAGTGAAACAAAAAATACCGATAACTGCGATGTCTTAATTACGGCTTATATAATGCACATAATCAGGTAAAATACATCTTCAGTATGAGATTTTATGGCGGTATCTGTCGCCGGGTAGGTATTTTATTTGTGGTCGATTTATTTGGAAGGAAATATTTACAGATCTATCCATACCTGGTTGTAAACGACGCGTGCCTCACCGAGTCAAGAAGGGAAGAGAGAGTGCTACAGCTTTTACGAATGCTCAACCATTTCTTGGGAAAACAAAAGGTAAGTGACCAATATTTTAGTCTTGAATCTTAAAAATATAATTTCTTAAAAATATTAGATATGTAGCCGAAATATATAGGAAACTAACCGTGTGTTGATTGTATTATATAATGTATATTTGTCCTTTTACAGGAGACCTGTAAGAGACTTCTCTACTTCACTGTACCACGAGTTGTTGCAGTTTCCCCGCAGATGAGATTAGTCGAGGATAATCCGGCCTCCATCTCGTTGTTAGATATCTACAAACAGGTAAATTACGTGATGTATCTGGTTTTGAGAAACGGTTCCATGTAAAACTGCACCTGATCAGTGTTACACTTCTGTGAATTTTAGCGCGCCACTGTTGCTATGTGATGTTTTGACTATGTTTTTAGAGATGTGCTAAGAGAGCAATTGAACACGATGCACCAATTGCCCGATATTATGAAAGATTAGCAACTGTGCAGGGAAGAGGTTCTCAAGCTAGTCACCAGGTATTGCAGTTGTATGGATATCTTTTGATTTCATCAACTCTTTCGTGTAACCATGAGGTAATACTATTTTTGAGCATTCAGATTGTTTCACAAGTGATTGATTTATTTCTAGGTGCTTAGAGATATTCTAAAGGAGGTACAGATCAACATGGTGCCGAGAGGTCTATTGAAAGAATGGGCAACACATACATTCCCCAATGCCACGGATTACTGGGCATTCCGAAAGAACGTAAGTGGGAATGTTGTTGTTTTTTAACTCCTCAATATTTGATGTGCACTGTGATTTCATTATCCTGGACTTCTCTTGCAGTTGACCATCCAATTAGCACAGTGTGGATTTGCTGAATTTGTTCTGCATTTGACACGGATGAATCCGGATATGATGTATCTGCACCAAGATTCTGGATTTCTGAACATATCGTACTTCAAATTTGATATTGACGACACTACAGGTAAAACTACATTAAACTACACAACTTTTGAATTTTGAGACTGTTTTAATCTGCAGGATTGTGTGGGAGTAGGTAGTACACGAAATGTACATTGATTAACTTCTTTATTTTCCAGGCGACCCTGATGCCAACAGACCGGTTCCATTCAGATTGACCCCAAATATAGCGGAGTTTTTGACGTCCACTGGAGTAACGGGTCCACTGACAGCGGCAATGGTTGCTTCTGCGCGATGTTTTGTGCAGCCTCAGTACAAGTTACCCAGTTTGCTTAGAGCTGTGTTGCGTGACGAATACATAACTTGGCACAAAAAGGTAAGTTGCGTGGGCTTAGCTAGTGTTGCCAACGATTCGCTTGAAGATTTTTGCCACGTAATCACGATATCGTTTTTCATTATTTTTTTCCCAGAAACAAGATGAGACGAATCCAGGATCGCAGCCAGTGGATATGGAGGGCGACATGTTAATCCAGATGGTTAACAAAGCCGTCAGCGCCATAATGACCAGATTACAAAGTGAGTAAAATCTGGGAAAATCTTAAATGTGAATTTAACATCGTTTTAAGCACTTCAGGCACTCATTATTCTATCTTTTTTGTTTTCCAACATTTTTTAGATTTAGCGACGTTTGAAGGAGCCGAGAGTAAAGTGAGCACCCTGGTTGCTGCAGCGAACAGCCACGATAACTTGTGCAGAATGGACCCAGCCTGGCATCCGTGGCTGTAAACCGGGTAGATAACCCTTGATAATTACACTGATTAATGTCTTAAATCTTGGAAGCTATTTTCTTATTTCTTAGTGTTACAATTGTTGTCGAACCCAGAAGTGAAGAAACAAGTTTATTGTACATATTGTTTGTAACTGGCTAACTAGAAGTAACTATCATGTTTGCATTAGTCCACAAATTTAAAACTGTAAAATAATGTAAACTAGTGTATATATGTGGAATTATCCTGAAATTTCGATGCGTGTGAAAGGCGTGGTATAAACCAAAATGTAATACAAATACGAAAACTTATTTTTGTTTCCTGTTGTCTAAACAAATATTTTAGTAAAACACAATACACGAAATAAAAAAAAACTTAAAGAAAATGTTCTGATTGTAAAACACTTCAGTGTACTTTCACTTCATTGACAAAATAAAATAGTCTTTTCTTTAGTGTAGAGAATAGTTATTAGTTCTTGGCGACAGTTTATCAGTGTTTAAATGACACCCAAGGGACATCGTCTTGACATGTTTATTAGTGGCATTACGTTAGAAAACTGAGCTGGGAGCAGCAGGAACAATTATTTTTATTCGCACAAGCAATGTCATAATTTTTTCACAGTTTGAAAATTTGACAATTCTCAACGAGGACTGGGAGTAATGTTCTTTCTTCCGTGCATTGGAGTTTTTTATAAGGCCTTCATTCTTGCGAAGTGATAAATGTTGCACTTGATCAGAATCACGTACTGTAGGTGAAAGGATTCTCGTAGCAAAGATTTATAACTCTCCAACAACTTTATGTAAGGGAGATCCTTGGTTAGTTAAAGTCGGATCTTCTATTGAAAGTCGGTTATCTATCGCTGAAATATGTCTTAAAGGTAAATTTGCTCAGTGCCAAGTGTAATTTATAGAAAATCCTTTCGTTCCACAGAAATGCTTGGGCAATCAAGTCCTCTCGCTTTAGTCGATTTGATGTAGCCATCTCGGGGAAATGCAAGTGATAAACACACTCTTTGTGTGGCTTGTCTGCAGGAGCTCATAGGTTCTTTACTCGAGATGCAATCCTCATTGATACTGTTACAGTGAAGGTTTTTGAATGCTTCACGTCACTTGTACACAGTTTTCATTTTGAAATTGCTCCTACTTTTTATGGACTCCATTTGGAGAATACAGAATGTAGAGATGCCTTTCAAGGCAGGAAAATATATCACTTTACTTTGCTTATTTTTTGTCACAAAATAAATCCAAAGCTATTTATCATTGCAATCAAAATGTGAATTTGCCATTCTGTTGTATGTCTTGATGTAGAATGCCAAGAATATTGAACTTTTGTGAATCTTCTACTCTGCTATTCTGTGACAAGAAGTAATTTATCAAAGAGAAAGGATCGTTTGAGGATGAAACACATTTCTGGTCAGATATCCGCTGTAGATTGGATGTTCCAAAAGCAACATAGATTTGTGTCTGGCTTTCCAGCTTGCACACAAAGTAGACTTTGAAAGTTTATGGTTCATATTTATTACTCTAATGGCAAACTGACAAAATTCTATTTTCGAAGCACGAAAGAGCCTTTTATCGACAGATAGTGGTCTGTGAAGTGTTTTATGAAAGCATATTTAATATTGTCAATTTTCATCAGTTAAGTGGCTTCACTGTGTGTTTTTTGTAATGTACACCGCAACTGTAGTTTTCGATCATGTTACAGAAGTTTTCATTTATTGCCTAAAGGGTAAAAGTGTGCAGTAGAGTACACTGTGGCATTGAGGGATATCAGTGATTCATTTCTGGTGAAAAGAATATTAAAAGGTCCAAAGTGGATTCTAATCAGGAGAGATGTCGTAAATCCGTGAACAAAACTGTCTCGAGAAGAAATGCTAGTCACAATGGTCCACAGAAGCTGCTGTAGATTTATTAAGAATGTGATCGATTTAGATAAATTCCTTCTCACCACAGCCAGACTTTGCAGTTGTGAAATTGGGGTTTCGTTACGACCTTTGATTAATAAACTGTAATTTGAAACGTATTTTAAATACAATCCGAAATCGAACGGCATTTTCAATGACGAAGAACAACATGTACTGTACACTATGCACCCACATTTGTTGACCAGTATTTTTTTACATGAAACTAAGATAAATGAACAGAATAATATTGTCAAATATTCGGCTGCAGCTGAAGAACAGCACCAATGTTTTCCTGTGAAATAAGTCATTTTGTTCCGTATTTTTATGAACATTTTGAGATTGATCTTCCATCAATTGAAAATGGATGTAGCAATGAAAAAACGTAAATATTGGAGACGATCATATTGTTGACCTGCCAAGATAAGCTGAGGGTCTCAGCGTTTGAAGTCACATTGATTGCACAAAACGTTTTCAATTCGATTGATTTGTCCCTGCATCGTTGACAGACCGTTTAAGAAAACCATGTTTGATTCTGCAAAGTTTACAGGAAATGTTCTCTATGTGTTTGCTAAAATATACACATTAGACCTATCAAATTCACAAATGATTTATAGTTGAAGTATCCAAAAGAAATGAAAAGTAAAGATGTAATTTCTTCAAAATATATTATATTGGCGGTTATGTACAAATTAGTAGATTTTAATGGCGAGTTAATAATCTTGAAATTATAATTATAATCAAGAAAAATATATGAAAAACGAAAGTGGATTGTTCCAGTTTCCTTAGTTGATCAAATAAGCTGATACTTTTCCGGTGTAGTCACCTCATCAACAAAATGCGGAGCCTTTTCTTAACAGAAAGAAATCTTGTATTTACACAGGACTTTTACCCTAATTATGACCGTCGCTGTAGCTCAATACCTGTGCAAAACTGACGACATTGTTTGAAGTCAGCATCTGTTCGCAGCAGCAACAGATGTCCTTGTAGTTTCATCTGCTTTTTACTGTGCCAAGTGCATCAAACAAATTGTTGCCTTTGGTCCTAATAAAGTGACATTTCATTTCGAAACCAATAGGGCGGCAAATAGTACGAAATAACAGGAGGGATATCGTCATATTAGGCAAATAAACGTGAGCGGTTATATTAACCCCGTTCAATATAAATGTTTAAGAGGAGAGAGTCATCTTGAAGGCACACATGAATACAAGAAAGTCATCCTGCATGAACGCAAGAGGCATACCGACCGCGGCGTAGCCGACTTG
>JBCAUG010406358.1:0-16256 GCA_038406175.1 Haplosyllis leylae
TCTTGATTATTATCAGTGTGTGCGGACAGGTATTTTTTTCAGTAAACTGCGATGCTGCAAGCTACTAAAATGCTTTTCAGCAGTAAGGATTTAATTTTCTATATATATTTACAATACGTAGGTGAAGTTTAAGTCCCAAGGTCATTGGGTCAAGCAGACAAACATGTCACATTTCCCACAAACTTTACAAATGCCATTGACATTTGTTTGAAAGGTCAAAATCAAGATCATGATTACTCATTCTTAATTACTCATCTAAATCAAATTACAGGGATCTATTTCTTGTCTGTCCATGGAAATGCTTTCTTATTAGAATTAATTTCAGTGCAGCTGTTAAATGTGGCAGGGAATTGAACATTAAATTGCTTGCAACAGTGTTTATTTTTAACCTAAAATATCTTTGTACATATCACATTACCATTTGAAAATAAATATAGCACAAAAATAGACTCGTTTGACAACAGTAAAATAAATATGATATTTTGTAGAATTTGTTATATTTACAGATATATATCATATTCTATGTTTGGAGCTAAGTACTTGCACTGAGGTTAAAGGAAAATTCTACTGCTCTGATTATGCAAATTAAGGCAGGATTAAATTGTTGGTTTAAATAAAGTTAGACAGAAATTAATATAGTTCTGCTACACTAGTATATAAATACTGTGCTAATTCGAATGAACAATGAATGAACAAACTAATTTCATGATGAAAGATTCCACATCTTTCATAAAAACTAACAGGCCAGTCTGAACAATGCAAGGCAAAAAATGGAGTCTGCATTGGGTGCAATTACCATGTAATTGTTGCCGGGTCGTTGGAGTCAGCATAGTGATAGAAAAAAGGGGCCATAGAATATGCATTGACAGTTTTATGAATAAGTAGGCCTCCTTTAGGCTGCATTCATTGGTGGAAATTTGTTTACATAGAATCATGACGTCATGCTGTCAGAACGTCTTTTTGTAACATAGCAACGAGCCAGCAAGCGAACGTCTAATGTCGCAGCTTAATTTTTTTCTATCAGTCTGAAGAAAGTGCCCTTCAAAACGTCATGAGTTGAGATCCCAACGTAGTTTGTAATTATCTTGTGAAATACACACAGAATATATCCTTGAAAGAAAACCTTAATAATTGAGATACATGCATTTACCAATATATCTATGATAATTTAGAAAGTTAGTGTTCTGAAACGGGTGATGGTTTTTACTCGGTTTAGACTGTGTGCATATTACACTGGTAATAAGTGTGAGAACGTACTACTTCAAGCGTACAGCAATGTTCACAAATAAGAGTTGTTAATTTTATTTCCTTTAAAGGAATAGAAATTCATGAAGACATAAGAGATTTTTACAAATGTAGAGCAGACAACAATGAATATAACTGTGACAATGTAGTTTTGTGAAAATGAAAATCTGGCAGAATTTGTCAATTGTATTGATTTTAACTTGTTGGTTACCACTGTAATTGATGAGACAAAGAGTAGTAGTATTAGTATTAGATAGCCTTCATTCCGATATTGTGGAAATTTATCACTGAAGCAGTCTGAATCTCTGTCCAGATTTTCATTCTCGAAAACCACAAATAACTTTAAAGATCATTGTACCATGTGTTTTAATTGAACCAACCACGGTGTGTACCATTGACCTATGAATTTAAGATACCCTTAAAGGTGGATATGCCTCAACTATGATCCCTTTCGTCTTCCTCAGGTAGGGGTTCGGGACGTGCGGGGCCCTCTGGTGGCTGAGGCATGTGTATCTTTTCATCTAATCCTTGAGATGGTCCTGTATGTGACAATGAATTACATTGAACAATTAATGAAGATGAACCGAGGGCTGAAACTGATGTTCGTATTGATTTATCAAAATAGGTATTTCGTCATTCAGAATTGAAAGGCAAATTTTTAGTGACTTTGTTTCTCTTGTTGTCATTTGTTTGTTTGAGCATGCTGACTGAAGACAAATAGATAAATGTATCAGATAACTTTTCATGAGGTCTCATATCCATGGTAAGTTATATAGTACTTTCCTACCTGAAGCATCATTTCCGCCGTATGATAAGACCTGACTGTAAGCGGACAAGGGTAGATTTTCACTACTGTTTCTCAATCCATACAGAAAATATATAACAAAACCTACAAAGAAAAGAACTCCCACCACTACAGCTGCAGTTCTTAACAACTCCAGTAATTCCGCTGTAAAAGCCTTTTAGCTAACATCAAATGGAATTGGGCTTCTTTTCGCACAAAGTCAGCTGTATATTTCTCTCTTTCATTCGCCTTTTCTTAATCCCCAAAGCTAGAGCGGGGTGGTTTTCCATTACTTCTTTTTGTCAGGCTATATGAAGTTACAGTACGTACCAAGCGCAAGCCATATGGCGAGTCGAATCCATGTATATGGTGATAATTTAATCATCATGCAAAGGTTAAACAGCATGCTGATTGCAGGTAATAACGGAACACAAGGTATCTTGAAAAAAAAATTCTCATTTTAGTTTTTAGATGAAAGGATAAAGTTTGTAATTTATTAATGCCAGATAATTAAGGAAAGTATCATTCTGTCTTGAAAAACAATATTAGAAATCCTCTCTAGTGGAAAGTAAAGCTGCCGACTTGACAATGAAGAAGGACTATTATTCCCCTTTGTGCTTTTGGTCTAAAACAATTAACTGTACCTGGAACGTTAGGAAGCTCTTGTTTTGTTCATGTAAGACCAAAATAGAGAAACAAGCCACTATTCCGGATGACAATATAATTAACAATATAACTGCCCACCAAGCTGCCTCCTTCACATGCTAAAATAGATAGGAATTAGTTAGAATTGGGTTCTGGTTTGGTTCTGCTTTTCAAATATGGCATGTGCTTACTTGAAGAATGTCGGAAAAGCTTTCAATTTTGATGAAGATTATAAAAAAACTCCATAGGTATGTTTTACTTACATCATATCCAACTAAGACTAGAAGAGCAAATCCGAACATGAAAACTGCCATGATGCAAACTGCTGCGGTTGTGGTGAACTCGGGTGATAAGTTTCTCAGTACTGGAAGTTCTCTAAACTTGGCTTTTAGTTTTCCAATGTCATCATGACTCTAAACACGAAGAAGAATTTGCAGTTGTATGAAAATCAAATAGAAACAGAAGTGGGAAGAGAATGAACAGACAGGAACACAAAATCAATAATGACAGACAAGCACATCACAAGATGACTGGGATACCAAAATTGACCAGAATAAATCAAAATTTATGGAATAAAACATCTACAATGTATGTGCAAGGAATTAAATCCAAGAAAATACAAATCCGACCTGAGACTGTTTCAGCATGGACTGTTTGTCGGAGGCATCAGGCGGCGGGTCTCCCGGTGTTGGTGCTTCTGATTCTGGTTTGAGTTTGAATTGGCACGTAGAGGCAGGTTGATAGCGCAGAATGATAACAGATGCTGCCACCATTGTGAAACTCATCAATGTCCCAATTGACAAAAACTCCACAAGAACCTGCAATTAGTGTCGGCATTGAACTGACGACTATGATACTGATGAGACCACGGGTTATATTCAAACGGAACTCATAATTCGTTGTCTCGGCAGAAGACATCAAAATTTAGTACTTTTTTGGAATATATTCAATTTCTTTATCTACATTTCGGTGGATTATGATACAATCAACAATTCATAAAGATATTTTACCCATGGAGTCTGTGATCTCGAAAATATAATGACAAAACTACAAAATGGTAACTATAGGTCATGAGATATTGGTTATTTCACTATATTTTCTCAAATATGGGAATTTACACACTAAATTTCCTTCTGACTTTTCATTGTGTCATTATGCACTGAAAAATGGACATAGGAATTGAACATTTTCTTGAAAAGTACTGAATTTTAACATTTTCTGCGGAGACAACAAGTCGTAAGTTCCGTTTGAATATAACCCGTGGAAACATTGCTTTGCTGGCGGATTCTACTGTATTTTAATTAAAAGAAAATCCAATTGATCTAAGTACAGTGGTATTTATTTACATGACTTTGGTGATATATTAGTTTTTACACCAAGGCTTAGTGTATGAACAGAAGAATCAATAAAGCGACAAAATATAATTACCTCGATATCGATCAAGAGAGCCAGTACTGCGGAAATTGTTCCGAATATTACGATCGAGACGACGGGTGTTTGTGTTCGGGGATGGACGTGGGACAGTCCCCGGAACAGCAGTCCATCAGCCGCCATAGAGTACACAGCGCGAGGCATTGAAAATAATCCGCCTGTGTACAATATACACCTTTAATAAGAAATGTTCCAAGAAACCTTTCCACTGAAAAAGTTACACTGCAGTTGAATCCGCCGTAAATCTGTGCTCCAAACCATTGCACGAATTTACTTAGCCTTCGCGTTGTGAATTTTATATAAGCAAAAATAAAACTCATCAAACAAATGATTCATAAAAAAGTTGTATTGCCCTACGTACCTAATAAAGAAGTAATGATACCAAACAGTGCTCCTACAGCTATCACGTATTTCGCCCAGTTAAGCCCCCTGTAAGCGAAGGCATGAGGAAACGGAGCAGCTACATCAGTCTCCGTGAAGGGCATCATCAACGTCAACGCTGCCGACGATCCTAATGGAAAAGTGTAATGTCTTTTTGTTATATCTCGGGTCACTGCAGACCGATCATGTTTTCTCAAAATTCTTTCATCAAATTAGACGAATTGGACGAAAGTAAAATCTGACATTTGACAAAAGCAGGATTGGAACCCCGGACCTTCTGCTCAGTTTCTAATTTGTGGTTTGAGCAGAGATTTCATCTAACAAGCTGAAGTAGAATGTAGACGATTGTAGAAATTACGTTCTTTTGGACAAATCGCTTTACAACTCCACCAATATGACCAAAAAGAAATGAATGAATACGAATCATTCATGTTTATTTCTATCACTGTTTACTATTTGATTATTCTCATCTTGTAACTCTCAAAATTGTTACTCTCAGAACTGTTAGTAGATCTATTTTATAGTATTGCTATTCTGTACAGCTGTCAGTTATTGATTGATCTTCATGGTCAACTGTGTGTCTAGGATTCAGCATTAACATTACACAAATATTAGAGCGTCTTGTACTGAGGTGATTTGTCTGTGGCCAATCATTCGTACCAAAATTTCCATAGATTATTTCCCTCTATTATAACTTTTACGACAACAATTTTCAACAGAAACGTTAATTACAAGACGTAATAGAGGTTTTATCTGACACGTGCAAAGATGATATTTCACTCTTACTCCTTGACTCAAGGTGAAAATAAAGCAATATGTCACCATCAGTTGACAGGTATTAATGCGATGGACCATACTATCGACATGATGAATTTTCTGGATTATTTTTCACTCAGATTAATATCAATTGTTAAGTAGCGAAAGAAAAAGAAACACTCAATTACCCATGTAGAGCAAAGTAACGATTGTCATAGCCAGACAAGTAGCGATAGGGATAGATTTGGCTGGGTTTTTGGCTTCCTCTCCTGCTACTGCTATTCCTGCAATGCAATTTAAACGTAAAATTGTCATTATTTTCTCTAATGACTCGCAAGATGACCATCTTGACGCACATGTCTACAATTTTAGACTTTTTTCTTCACAGATCAAGAAATGATTAGATACAGTTTCAAATAATATCTAAAGATGAATTTTAGCTACTGCTAAAGTTGCATTTTCGCTTTCATTCATCAAATTTAAAGCTGCACATTAATAAGTCAGATCTAATACCCGTTGTCACTTACCATAGGAAAAGAAGTAATAAGTGCATGAGTCATACAAGACTGGGGGGATTTTACAAAATGAACTTATGAATAGTGCATTTTGGCATATAAGTAGGTTTACCTTCAAATCCAATATAAGCATAGAAACAAGTCGCAGCTCCAGCGAAGACTCCAGGAAATCCAAAGGGAAGAAAACCTCCAGTGTCAGGGTTACTCCAGTTGTCACCCTTAGCAAAACCAAGTCCAACACTGATGATGAGCAGGATGACCAACAGATTGATCAATGTGAAAATACTGAAAAAATCAGTAAATATCAAAGTAGGATTAGAAGACACCAGTTCGCTTTGCACTAACTGTCATTTTTGTAGAATAACGAGAGAAAGATCCACGAAACTAATCAAATGTGTCGCAGCGGCGACATAGATGCTGATGTGCAGGATAGATCTACTGTGATTAAATTTTCCACAATACTTAGAACTATTTGATGCTAAAATTGTCTTTGTGTCCATAAGTAGAAGTGTCCATATTTGTCGGAAGGGAGAGTACAAATATTTGATCAAAAACCCATTTCCATTACCTGTTGACTGTGATCGATATTCTAGCACCAGATGCTATGAATACCATGACCACAAGTACTGACAGGAAGGCAATGAAGTCCAGGTACGAGCTAACCCATGGCACGTGCATCTCACCAATGTACTTCAGAGTACCGTTTCTACAAGAGAACAATACAATTGTGCTGTGTAGCAAACCTGCCGACTCTAGATAACCAACGGGGTCTTCGTTTTTGCCGTTGAATACGTTCGGCGAAATTGGACGTCATGGTCATTGGACTTATATTCAATGTTTTCGTCTATAAGGCAAAAGTTCCAAAAGAAAACGGGAATAGATCTACATTTGTTGTATTTTCTAAAATCAGGTGAATCTTCTGTTTTGAAGATTGTTCGATGTTATTAATCCAATAAAATTACTGTGCTCTTACTTGATAGCACCATCAAAAAGAGCATCAAATGATCCACTGAAAGCTCGGGCTACTGATGCAACTCCCAATAGATGTTCCAGAATTATATTCCATCCAATTATAAAAGCCCAAAACTCTCCGATAGTTACGTAAGTGTAGGTGTAAGCTGAACCAGCCTGAAAGAAGGTAAACGGATCTGTGACTTTGATGTCTGCGCGTGACTTCATTTCAGAGAAGAAAGAAATCAATGAAAAGCAATCTTTACAAAATGCTTTTTTGGACCACTTCAATATACGCTCATAATCAGTATTTTATCCTTTTCCTCAAATTCTGGGAATAAATACTAAATTTATCAAATGTTGATTATAAATGTTTCTGTTTTACAATATTTTTGAATCAGTAAAAGACAAATCATGATCAAGAAGAAAATTTCATTTGTGTCTGTAACGAAGAATCAAAGATACAACATGTGCAATGTATTCATTCATTTATTCTGACACAAACTGTGGTCTAGTGCTGTACATTATTATACGTTTTACGTGGCCAGTGATATGCATAATAACGGATTTAGATTTGTAAATAGTACTGATGTAAAGAAAACAAATACTGTATTCTACATTTGGAAAGTGCATAAATAAATCTATCCGTTATTATCATTTGCGTGTGCGGGTAGGTAATAATTTTAGTCAGGTATGTCTATGTGTCTGTCTGTTCAGGCCATAACTTTTTTCTTGATCATATCTAGGCCAAATTTGAGTATAAAGGTCACTTGGTCAAGGTCAAATGAGCAAATGTCACATTTTTATTTCACTTCTGTATGTTTATATTCCTAAAGGTCATCTTAAGGTCAAGGTTAAGCTTACTCAATATTAAGCTCAAATAAAAGAAAATAAATTGTCCCTTATTTGTAAATGTTTTAGTTTTCTGCATGTTATGCATATTGTACATATCCCTATTCTCGTGGCTGGTTATGAAATGATCATCCTTCCTGACTGGTCCTTTCTCTAGTTCTTCCTGCCTGGTCCTTCATGTGGGCTTGCAGCAGGGCAAGATGGGTGTCAGGTCCATGGGTCTGGTTGGTTGGGGTCAGGTCCATGATCTGGAAGGGTTAGGTCCATGGTCTGGGGTGGGGCTCAGATCTATGGCCTGGAGGAGTCAGGTGCAAGACGGACCAACTTTCCCCCTTTCTGGACAAATTAACAGACAGCTATGAAGACATTACCTTCCGTCATCCTTCCTCTGGTCCTTCCAGGATAGCTGGGCCCAGGTTCATGGTCTAGGGACAACCAGGTCCATGATCCAGGATATGTGGGTCAGGTCTATAGTTGGGGATCAGGTCCATGGGTCCAAGTTGGGTGGAGTCAGGTCGATGGTTTGAAGAGTGGCGTCAGGTCTGTGGTTTCGGGACGTATCTGCACATTTCAACTTGATTCTTGAGAAGCAAGTTTTGAAGAAAGAGTTTAGTTCACTTTTAATGCCGAAACCTCTTACCTTAGGTACTTTTGCCCCGAATTCTGCATAGCACAGGGAGGAGAGAAGGGCTCCAACTCCAGCAAAAAGATAGGACAGAACCGCAGCAGGTCCAGCTTCGTCCTTCACTACTGTTCCCGTCAGAACAAAAATGCCAGCTCCTACCATGTGCCCGATACCTTCAAAGAAATGTAAAAGAAAACTGATTTTCATGCAAACTGACAAACAGGCAAATGCAAGCTTAAATTTTAAATTTTACGTGCACTCTACTTATGTAACACTTCTAGCAATCTGAATAAATAGATTGGAGCGAACCATGGGCAATGCTGGTTTAATAGTCTCGTACTCTTTTCCGTTGTTCAGCTGTCCATGCAAGTACGTTTATGCAACACAAGCACAATGAGTACAAATTCAACAGGTTATTGTGTGTTTTTGTGTCTTGTCATATAGACATACGACACAGAAGAAATGTAATAACTTCATTTATTTCACATTGGTAATACTGTCGTTGTTTTCTCTACGACACAATTACTTCCCTTCAAGACATCTGGAATCGAATTACAGAAAGGGAATAAGGCTCCCACTTTGTTTTTGTGGTAATACAGACTTTTTTGGGTATCCATATCTTTCCTTTTCTTGCTGCCTTGCAAACATTTCATATATGTGCAGCACCAGGGAATTCCAGGAAGATTGTGTCTTTTTCTAAATAGTAATTGTAAAGTGATACAACTCGAGCACATTATTTTTACGAATTGTAGTTTTTATGTGTGGTTTTGTGTTATTTGAAGATAAACAAGCAAGTTATACCAATTAATTAAATTATATTAATATAATTATAAAGTCTCTTATCAACATATATAGTACACATATATACATACATATTTATTGATAACAGACTTTATACTTTCTCAAACAGATCGTTATCAACAAGAAGGGTTCCTATCTGATTGAACTTGGGGCCGTACCAGAATAAATAATTTAAGAACTTTGTTCAACCATCTGAATTGCTGTCTTTTAATATAATCTTGGAAGCTAAAAGTTAATATGATTTCGAAAGTTATCGCAATGCTGTAAATAAATAAATAGTATTGGATGAAGAAGAAACGAATATTCGTTGTCTTTATTTCCTGATTATCCATGTGGAAGGAAATAGCTAACTCAATTGTAGGAGACAACGTTATTTCATTGCCATGAAGTACAAGAAAGGGATGGAGCTGAAGACATGCTGCAGATTAATCACCTGGAAATTAGATCAGGGAGTGAAGAAACCAGTGTATAATTTATTTGGCCAGGATTATGTAGTGTCCCTAAGGCAGCTGTCATATCTGTTCAATTGCCTTCAGTGCAAAGCATCATCACCGGAAGAGTTGACACATCAGAACATTTTCTGCATACAATGCTTTATGCATCTTTTTATCTATCTTTGTCACTACTTTTTGTATCTCATGATGCAGAGGCAAGTTGTGTGGAAACAGGTTTAATTTTCATACAGTATCAAACAATGATGTTTGAGAAACAGAAAATTTTACATGTACATGTACATGCTCATTTGATGGTTGTTTTCAATATAATCATGATTGTTGATACACAATGTGTTCGCCACTATTTGCAACACTGTAAGCTTTCGTACCCAACCAAATCTATTCACCAGCTCCGGGGTTGTATTTGCTGGGATATACGGATATTTTCTTAGCGTGGTATCTAATAGATTTCAGGGCATTTGAGGCAAAGGTTTAAGATGTGCATACGAGAATTCACTGTGTTGTAACTTAAAGTATTGCATCATGACAACCAAATGGTCTTTAATGGACTCCGCGTTGCTTATAAGGAAGAACTTTTGGCCCTTGAGCTGTCGAAATCTAGGCCAGCTTCCAATTTTTGTGACACAATCTTGTGCGGTTATAAAATATTAATAAGTGCCTAAGGGAACTTTTGCTCAAGAAGCTTTTCGTCGCCGAAGTTGCAAATTGACATTTGATAAAATTCCCTTGTGTGTATTAAAATATTAATGATACAGGACTTAAGGTGCTTAATCCAAGGCGAATGAAAGCAGTTTCCTCCAGAAATCTTTGAGAAACTTACATTAAATGTTTGATCTTTTACATTTTCATGATGAATAGGAGAACTAAATGGCTTTAATAACGAGCGAAACAGAACCTCTTTTCCTGGGTGAGTTTTGCTCGGTTCTGTAAATGAGTTGGGAGGAAAATGTAGATTTCGTGTGGTTTCTAAGAAAATAATGAGGTCGATGTTTACAGTAAAATTCCGTTTATGCATCTGTTTGTGAGGCCATGTATGGCTGTTAAACTGTTTGCAGCTCTGTTGCGCCATTTTAAGAGCTAAACATGTTACCTTTTTAAGTTCTAAATGACCAATTGGCGAAAGTGAGTTAATTGTATTTCACCATGTTCTTCTAGGTGTCACTATTTTCTGATGATGAAGTAAGTTTACTTACCCAGCAGGGTCAGGTCGAACGTATTAAGGCATCTTTTGAGTGGCGTTTCCATGATGTCATCCTGCAGTGTCTTCCTGCGATTAAGCTTTTCCCACAGTTGCGCGAAAATGGACAGCATTGTTACTGTTTGCCTTTGTCTTACCCACTGAATGAAGAAAGTACAATAGACAATTTTTAAGATAGGTGAAACAATCAGACTTTGCCATTAACGTTAATAGAAATGAAGGCAAAATCCTCCTACGCCATTGAGAATGTGTAGTACAGAAGTACAGAAAGTATCTCACAGAGCCTAACAGATCCTTAGATTAAGACAATGTCTTTGCCTCTGCGGATGAACTAAGCACATTTGCACAGAACAAAGAATCCTAACATCATTAGTGTACATCTTTTTTGTGATATTTCTAAACATCTACAAGTTTTTACTTGTTTGACGAACTTTTAATTGAGAGGAGTGTTTTTTTCATTTCACCAATTGGAAGACTGGATTTTGTCTTTATCCAGTTCTTGATGACTTCATCACACCTTTGTACAATAAGTTGTACAATAATTTGAACTTCAAAACATATTGATTACTTGGCAGTTAAAAATCAGCATTGTCAGTCTAAAGTAATATAAATGCTAATTTCCATCGGATAGAATAACATTTATCAGTCAACCTATTCAATCTCTAACTTTGATGTGGTGGAAACTTAGAACACCGTGGACCTCTACAGTTTTATCAAATCTCACTTCTATAAATAACTGCGAAAACTTACCTGATTTTTGGATTGGAGACGTCTAATTCGGTGTGTTGTGGGACAGACAGGAGTGTGATTTTCATTTAGATTTCACCATGTCAAAGTCAGTTTCCCTTGCCTGCAAACAGAGACAGAATGACTATTAGCTAATTGACTCACATGAGTCCATTCGGCAACTCCCACGCACTTTCTCTATCTGGATTCAACACAGGAAGCTTCCACAAGAAACGAGATTACAATAAGTATTGAACCATCAAAAAGGAGAAAAAAGTAGGTTATCCGTCTGGAGTAGTATATTGAGTGTAAAAGGTAAATATTTGTTTGAGGTATTATGTTTTGTTTGTTTTCCATCGTTTGAAGAACGTATACTGGAGTGTATGTGTATTTCGAAAACCAATATGGTGAATTATGAAACTCAAGTTCTTTTTACCAACCCAGCAAAATTACAGAAAGTATTATGAATTAAACTTTATTTATTTAGATGATCTAGAGCTGTCTGCTTTTGGAAAATTGATTAAACTTTAACGCACCTTATTGAAATTCACCTTTTTCTACCTGAATAACAACCGAGTTTTGCAAATGACCATTGAATCTAACAAAGAATCTGTCTACACTTTATTATAACAGAACCCGCTGAAGGATATAATTGTAACTTCCATTACAGGACATTTTATTCATCAATTTTTTCATCAATGCCGATCAAACAGCCCCAAAAATATCAATTTTGAATTAGTCGGACTCTGCAAACACATTATCCTTACTTCACTTAATGAAAGGTAATGCGAAGGAAAAAGTTTTCTTTGATCTTCTTTTCTATTTCTATGTGATGGATGCTATACCGATCCCATCTCATAGCAACCTCGCTTTCTGCTTGAAAACGATACATCAATGTCAACAAGTTACCAATCTGAAATTACGGCGCACCAAGCCCCATGTCCTTCATTGGGTCCAACTAACTCGGAGACATTGACAATAGATGAAATGTATTCAAGATTTTGAATAGAATGCATGACACGATCTCCATTTTACTTGCACGCAAAAGTCCAAGTCAATATTTTTCCACCTCCAAATAAGCTGAAGCAATTCTAGCCTCCTAAGCACCAGCACAAATTCCATTGAAACTTGACCAATACGTGACTGTGGCAGCCTTTATAAATACCACCCTAAGATTATTGCTTGAGACAATAACATGCACTCTTCGGGAAAATATTGGGCTGTAAAAGTGTCGAGAAGCTGGACAGGCTAATTAGTTGCCTGGCAACATACCCAATGGTAATATATTGTAAGTACGGAAGCCTGGGGAATGTGCAGAGAATTACATATCCGCACAGGTACCTAATCACTTGGTGGACAAACCTGGGTTATTGGTTTATCTATGCACATTGACTAATGTGCACTTTGTCAAATATGGCAAGAAACGTGCACTGAGTATGGTCTTAACCCTCAGCAAAAAATCACTATTTGACAAGACCAAAGCTATTTTATTTTCAAATACGAAAATATCTGTGGAATTGAACATAAATTGGCTGTTTACAGATAGCTGTCTGTTATTAGCGTAAAAATTATGAACACCATTATATGTGGAATTGTGGATAAATGCTGACTACAAATCAAATAACTACTTTGTTATTCTCAACACAAAAGGCCCATGTTCGGCGTGGTCATGAAAGCACAATTCCTTCTGCAAAACATTTTCTTGCAAAATAACAGTTGGTTTAATTGTTCTGACTGAACTATCTCAAAGTTAATCCAGAATCAATTATTTTGTGGCATAGATCAATCACACTTCTGTTATGTATTGATTGATTCATTAGCAAAGATTCTGCCTATTTGTAGCAGTCGAGGTAAACGTTTGCCAAGTGTAAGCATTTCTATCACTACACTCACCTCAAATAGAAACAAAGTAATTACCACATTGTAAATACACATGGCAACTTTGCCTGCAGCACTCGTGTGTTTCATAAAAGGAAAATATGCCAAAACTAGACAAGGAAAAGATAACTTGGTCCCATTTTAGATAATTTGCTTTCCGCAGTTAACGTAAGCTCAAGTCATTTTACAAAAAAATGCCTTGTGAAAATATTTGCAATAGCATTTTTGAAGCGCTGCAGCAATCAATATTTTTGTCATATTTTTTACTTTGTAAAGAAGCACAAATGTGAAAATGAGTTCAATGAGTTCAGTGTGAACAAAATATCACCCATCTGTTGCTTAATTTATTATTGTTTAATCCGTTTTCTAATTTTTAGCAACGCTTATATGTTCACTTTCACTGTCCGGAAATGAACATTTTAGAAGTCTTTGGTTTATGTAATTGTGTGGTATGGATGCTATTACTTTCACTAAGATGCAATTGCCTAGAATTGGCTGTATTTAGCAGAAAGATAGAGCTTGAATCCTAGAATGCCCAATTTCACATCACAATAGAACACAAATGAATGACTCAGCAAAAGTGCTCTTAACATTCATCTCACAACCCTCAAAAGTAGTTTCGTCGGAAAAGCAGATGTGAAATGGCTTCAAATTCCATTTTAGTTTCAGAAAGACTTCAAAACGTGACTAACTTTGATTCACCGATGTAGACACAAGAGTAAAAGCCAGAGATACAAAGCTCTAATAGTGCCTTTTAAGTCCTTGTACCTTATCAAGTAGATAGTCGCACGTTCCATATCACAATCAAACAGAAGGTATCCAAGCAACGCTTAATACTACTCCCACAGTAAATTCTGGTGTTGCCATAGTTGCCACAATAGGCTTGCCACATTTTCTGCTTTGAGTGGCAGATATTAAATGTCTTGTTGGACACACAGACTTAGATCTACAAATAAAGTATAGTCTGAGCAGAATAATAAAGAATTGGTTGTGAGAAATCCATTTACTTGACATGATTTGTTACGCGACAAATAAGGTCCCAAATAATTCCACACACTACAGCAATTTTAAAAATCATGTAAATCCAGTATACCTTTCTTGAGATCAGGAGATACACTAATGTGTTACGTCCTCGGTGTATATGATGAATATCCCGAAAAAGCGAAGTAACGTTGAAGATTGAGTAACTGGCCTCAATGATTACTTTAGCATTAACATACTTATTTCCATCGTTTCCATGTGAAAGCGAGTTGTCCTTGCATGTGAGCTCCTTGCTGTGTGTACAATGACACAGATGTAATTTTGCACACCGTACGTGGTTGAAGAATGGAGCAGTTTTAGTCCATTTATTCAGCTTTTTATTGATTCCGTGTTTTGGTTAGAATTGATTCATTAATGTGAATAGGTAATGTATCTTATGTATCAATGCTATTCTGTGGCGTACACACGGTATTATTGTACCAAATTGCTTCTATCACTTTCATTCCTAATTTTCCTTTTACAATTGATAATGCTGGTATTGTTGTTGCCACTTGTCGTTGAGTCAAACGTTGGTGGAAGGTCCGCAGTTGTCCGGAGATCGTTATCGATGTCGATGTCGATGTCAATGTGTCCTCCATCAAACTGAGATGTAACTGATCAAGGACATTTTCTCACAGTGAAAAAGATTCCAGAGTAGGAGACAGCCTGTAAATTGGCCACTCAAGATGCAAATATCGCATGTGTGTTGTAAAAATATTCAATGGTAGCTTTAAAATTCTTCACCAATAATGGCTTAAAATATTTCCAGAGTGAATATTCTGTAGGGTTATTTTGACACACAGGAACTAAATATATTTTGGATCAAAATTTTCACTTCGGCAATTTAAGTGAAATCAATCTTTGAGTAATGGTTGAATTATGATGCAACCTCAAGTCTTTTGCAATAAAATGATACATGGCCGGAAGCCATTGACTCACAATGGGAAACATAGATCTACAATTGTGATGCCAATTATCTCTGCGCGACATGCGGGTTACATGTAGTGTCCTTCTAATCCAAACACGTTAGTTTTTCCCAATTGAATTCTGTAGAATCTGTAAAATCCATACAATTTGCAAATACTATGTTTCAGTAAAAAGGACTGAAACAAATATAACACAAATACTAAAGATTCCGTCAAATGCTATTTTTAGTACTTTTGGAAATTCTACAGATTTTTCTTTTACAGTTGGGAATCATGGTAGTGTTGCAGCCACGTGTCGTTAAGTGGAAAGTTGACGGAAGGTCTGTAATAAACCAGAGATTATTGTCGATGTCAGTGTTGCCTCCACCAAAGTTCTGCAGAATTCAATGAGGAAAAACTCGAATGGAATTTTTCCATTATCTTATATCACATAAATTAAGCCATAAATTGACCGATATGATCAATTTAACTTTTTCACATTTCTTTAACTTGATTTTCCTTTCCTGTGACGTCCATACAACACAGAATAATGTCACCCAATACAAATCACTAAATGTTCACCAGCGTCTAATGTCAGCCACTTCTAATGCAAAGGTCAATCTTTGTAAATTATATCAAATCCATTTTGGTCATTTACCTCCCGTTGTGATATCCATCATGCATTCCACTTTATCCCTTAGCTCTTCATTTTGTAGCTCCAGCTTAATAATTTCTAGTCTCAATGGAGAGTACATCTCCTCTTTGGGATGATATTAATCATTTGATCAGATAATTAGTTTCTAATTGGTTGATCAGACTTAATGAATTAACAGATATAATTGTCAGTGTTCACAGTATTCCATTGTTCTTTTCAAATTATATTTGTATGTGTTGAATATATATTGATGGCAGCTGCCGCATATTTTTCGAATGCATGTTTACAATGTAAAAGTTGATAATAGTATCATATTTAGCATATGTGTAAAACAATGCATTGTAATTGAACATTATGCTTTTAACTCAATAGACGTATACTCTATGCACTAATGCACGTTTATTAGTATCATAGTCATTTATGAAATGTAAAG
>JBCAUG010406468.1:0-16252 GCA_038406175.1 Haplosyllis leylae
ACCCGTTTCTCCCAGTCAAGTCGACCGGTCGACGCGGGTGTCATGAGTGCAAAAGGGTCACACCGCGACACATACACCACTTCACTTTTTGGACGCCTGGAATCAATAGAAGCATGACTTTGCAGTTCAGTTCAAAGATCTCCTATTCAACACATATCTGGTAAGCACAATTGGATAAGCATAAGACGTTGTCAGTTCAATTCCACTGGAGGCAACTTTATATTTTACTGAAACTTTTTAAAACCCCTGGATGTCAATTTTGTACAAAAATGGCAGATTTGAGAAAAAAAATTTATTTCGCCAAATTTGTTCCAAACATCCACATGGAATTAATTGAAATTCGGTCAGTACATTTTCATGTGAATATAAATCACATCTGAGAAAGTACAAATTGATTTAGAATATCCCTTTCAAAGTTTCTGTCAGCGTAATGCACACTTCCAATGCTCCCTGCAAGAGGTGCCAACACTTAGTACGCACCTGAATTCACCGAGTGTACCCAATACATGTAGTGACTGCCACAAATAACAGTAAATAAATAAGCAAATACAAAGCACAAAGAGAGGTCCCTTCTCCGACTGCTCGGAAATTCTTCCCAATGTGGTGAAAAAACTTTATTACAGGTGAACCATTCGAGTGTTTCTATAATTCGTTATTTTCTACCAAATCCCGATTTTGAGGACCAGTTTTTTGTGTCGTTAGGAAAAGAAATGAAATGTAAAATAGTTTGTGAAAAAGTACCTTGCAAAGAATCATACAACTTTATTCAGTAATGGAGCTGTGAAAACGAAAAGACAGATTCTCTGGAAAAATGCCTTCGTGGTTTTGCTGAAACTGTGTACCAAGAACTTCTGAAGAAATTGCAATCTCGAAGAGACTTGTTGTAAAGTATGTTTTGTAGATTTAGGTTTTTATAGTCCGTGGTTTAAGGTGTTAACGTGATTTGAGGTTAAGTGGCACTGAACTTCTCGGAAAGACGAACCGCTTATTTGCGCACTCAGTTGTTTTTTACGTTGGACTTGTCATGCAACGATGTTTACAACATGTTTTTCACTTTCATGTTAAATCTTCTTTAATTTAGTAACATCCTTCTTTTCTCTTTCCGCAGTTTCATTTGTACTTTTTCATTTTTATTCTCAAATCTCAGTTTTCCTCAATTCCCCATTTTTACAGTCTTTTATACAATCTATTGAAAACTTGTCACTCAAGACTATACTTTCAGGTATCCAGGACAAAAACAAAACACCAGTCACTTTGAAACATTAGAATAATATATTTGAATTTTCATTCTTTTGTACAAATATACATTTTTGAATAATAACGAAATATTCTTTCTTTTGTACAGATATATCACATCTTGAATGATAACGAAATACAACGGTTTTTTCACAGGATATCAGACATTAAAGTGCTATCGTGTAAGTACCACAGTTCCCGGCCATATTAATCGAAGTTTTTGAATATCAACCAAGCCTTACCAAATAAGGTAATAGCTATATTACGTGTAACCACGAATGGGTAAGATGAGATAAATGCTTGTTATTCTCCAGCAGGTCAGGGTACTGGGCTAAATTCGTAACACCCAGTACCTGTGTTCATAATACAATGATTTCAAAATTATTCCGAAGGATTTAGTCTCGCTTCAAAAGCATAATTTTTTTATTCAGTCTGTGTAGCTGATTTTACACAATGTCTTCAGTGTTTTCTCTTCTTACAGGAATTTTTAATTATTTAATTCTGGATCCATTATTGTTTTAGAAATCCTCCACCTCATCTAACCTCAGCCGCGGGAGGGTGATGCCTCTGTAACGAAATGTCGCATTCACTGGAGGTTCATTTAACCAGATTGCTGCTAACTTGAACACAGCAACTAAATCAGCATCGAAAAATCTTGCGACATTCTAACGAGATTCATCCTCCCCAGCTGTCAATGTAACAAACTAACAAACAAAAACAAATTGGCGAGACGAAATCATCGTAATTCAAATTCAATTCTTCATTTACATTTTTAAACAATGTAAAAATATGTACAAAATATACAATGTATTGTATATTGTCATGTGCATAGGTTCGGCAGTAGCGGATTCAGTGGTGGCGGATCAAGGATTTCTTGTGGTGGACATCACGCCTTTATTTTGCCACATTTTGGACTAACCGCATGAAATAAAAAAAAATGTATGTTGGGGTACCCCTTGGATAAGCCACTAGTTATGACAGGTGAGTCGAAGGTCTCGACCTCTCTTTTGTCTGGATCCGCTACTGTATCGCGAGTAGCAAGTTTATAAAATTAATCACAGTGAGGCAGTAGAGTTTGAAAATATTATTGGTGATTCTACCTACAAATTTTCCTGAATTGATTAGTACAAGCATGGAATAAAGACTACAGTTTTCACACCATATCTGTGTATGTGTAAGTCATGTGTTAGTTAAGGTTGCCATGCATTCCCTATTCACACCAAGCGAAAGCAGAAAAGATCAAAGAACAATAAAAAAGATCAAAGAATAAGCGACAAACATCAACTTTTGCTTTCGCTCGGTGTGAACGAGCCTTAAAATTGAGGAACACATTGTCAAGTACAACAGTATAACGTTTATCAATAAATGAAATTCCATCTGCTCATATCAATCACCCGTTAATCCCAATATTAGGGCTCGTCCACACAAACCGACGTGGACTCCAACTTCGACACCGATACCATATCCCACTCCATTGATTTGTACTGTCTGTGTATAAATTTGTGATAGTGAACTGCAACAAAGCATTGAGGATGACAGCCATTATCGGAGCAGGTGTCAGTGCACGTAAAGAAACCCTAACACAGGATTCTTCACATCTTGACCATTAAAAGGAATAGGAAAATCAAGGAAATCGCCATTACAAACGGCTTTGTGAAACGTACTTTTAGTAAGTATCGTTTAATCACTTTTATACCGCGAAAAAGGACGCTGAATAACCTTATATACATTTAATACTCAGTCGTACATGAGATTAGGCTGCGAATGGTGCATCACACCACCATCCGTCACAGCCACAACATTGTCATAAGCAAAGTGTCCTCCGCCGTTGTGGTTATTTAGGGTGTTGATGTTCGCTGTGCTCCTGGGTAGGGAGCGCGTCTCGTACTCGTGTTGGGTGATGGGGCCGGTTGGTTTACCCGATCTTGTTATTGTGTCAAACTGGAAATCCGTGTAGTCATCCTGTTTCATGTGGTTCAGCCATTCTGGAGGCGGCTCGGTCACCGAAGCGGATCTGACGTCATTAGGTACGGATAGCCTTGCAGGAGGTGGCGTCTCCAGCGGAAGTTTCGACACGTTTACTTTTATTTCCGGTTTGCTGTTGTAGTCCAGTAGCGTCTGTTCCCTGTAATACTGCTCTCTCTCCGCCGCATGGCGCTCCTTACTTCTGGTGTACAACGTGAAGCACCAACACATGGCGAAGATAATGACAACAACGGTGATGACGATCATCCAGAAGAAGAGAATCATGACTAGAATAGAGTCTGACCAGAAATCATCCTGATCTTCTGTTGAACTGACTGGTTGGGCGCCTTTTACTGGAAGAGAAAAGACGCACTTACATAATTTTTGATTTACACAAAATTCACAGGATTTCATAAAGTGATGAAAAAGGTAACACCGGGAAAAAAATGAGAAGTGTATTAACTGGGGAGCATTTTGTAACTCGTTGCTGATATTCCACATTGACCACAAGAATTTCATGCCAGACGAACAAGGGACAAAATTAAACAGAGGTTTTCAATGGCTTGGACTCCTGTAATCTGGAATAATGCATACCTGTATTTGGGGATGAGCTTGTGGCATCCTTCCCTGCTGGACCACGCGGTCCCGGGGCTCCTGGAGGTCCTGGTGGACCTGGAGGTCCCATTAGTCCTATTCCATCCTTTCCTGGTTCTCCAGCAACACCAGGATTACCTCTATCACCCTTCTGTCCTGGGGGACCCTGAGGTCCAGTCATGCCTTGTGGACCAGCGGGACCACGGGCCCCTGTAGCTCCCCGTAGACCGGGGCCTCCGGGCGCACCCGGTTGACCCTCAGGTCCAGCTGGGCCAGCTGGACCTCGGGCTCCTTGAACTCCTGCTGGACCAACCTGTCCAGGTTCACCAGGCGGACCCTGATTTTTTAAAGTAAATACGTAAACACAATAAATACACAATATCTTAGGCTCCACGATGGACAAAAGGTCTTGCTGAGGTTATCAGCGTCATTATCCCAACAAGCTTTACCATCACACAGGTTTATTATTGTCTCCAATTGCAATTGTGAACGTTGTAAAGCAGTCGCAATCAAACAAATATAGTAATTTGGAGAACAGAAAGTGAAAATTAACTCCACTTTTACAAGGACACTGGATAATTGTTATTATCTCATAGAGATATATTGCTTTCAAAAGACCAACAAAATGACTTTATCATTGACAAAGCTGAGATGAATACAACCGGAGAGTTACTCACAGCAGGTCCTGGAGGTCCTTGAACCCCTGGGCGACCGGTCGGAGGTGGAGCAGGGGTGGTACTCGGCCTGGCTCGGGGTCCATACGGCGGGATCAGCAGTCCCTTTGGACAACCGTTCTTGGAGTCATACTCTGTGTCGTTCTCAAACTCTGTAAGCAATTACATTTGATTAGATTGCTTCGTCTCCCGTAATAAACCAAATGACCAAATTACAAATTTGACAAAATTAAGCATGTGAACGTTCAGGTTTCAAAAGGGTGGCGATATGTGCTGTTTTATGTTCTGGAAATAAAATCAAGAAAAAGGCCCAGGTGTGAATAATGGTGATATTTCGGTGATTTGTCCATGTAAATTGTTTGACCACTGTAATAAATTCCTCTTAAACATTTCACAAATATTTTTTACAATTTGAAAATAAAATCAATGGCTTACATTGTAAAAGTACTTTGTAATCTTTGAGTTCATTCCAAAAAATATTGAATATTTGTGGCTTATGTGCAGTTCACGGATATGCTAAAGCAAGACCCTTCACAAACACGATTGACATATCTGTGTTGACCGCAATAGAATTGGTGAAATACTGTAATCATGGCCAAATTGGCAGAAATATGTGGAATTTGTTTTGAACATCTGTCCCCCGTCACCCGTCTTCTTGCCTTGTTGTCTTCTGAGTTTCCCTCGATTCCATCTTGAAGTATTGATCAAATTAATGCAAGTTGACGAAAAATCAAATTATAATACTGTAAATACGGGAAGTCTATTAGTTAGATCTATGATATTTTTCAAATGTTCTTGTCTTGTCTGCATTTTATTGCAAACTACGCCAATTCACATTGACCTATAATTTATTTAACAGTTCAAAATAAAATTTGATTTGTCCAATTAGTCTGATCAATACTACTTTGGATTTTAGGTATTTGTCTTAACCTAAAGGCCTGTTTACACTGTGCGATTGTGACTGCGATTCCTCTCATCGCAATAAATGGGCTGCACAGGACTCAACGGAAGTGTTCACACTATGTGACAGCTACAACCTCACCAGCTCCAATACCGCCTACTATAAGCAAACACAAAACGCAGTCGAAAATCGCACAGTGTGAACGGGTCATAAACGATACCAGTGTGAATTGAGAGAAATCTCGATCAGAGTTGGTATCTGCAGGTCTGATCTCGCGTCTCCTACACATTTCACGCCGTCTTGTTCGTTTCTACTATTTCAAATATTGCATGCGATTGAGATATTTCCTTGAATCGAATAATGATGATAAAGTATTTGGCTTTGAATCAAAGTAGTTTTAAACCAAGTATCGTGTGGAGCGTGACTCACGGCTCACCTTTCCTAACTGAAATCAAGTACTAACAATGTCTGTCCAAAATTTTGAAAAATGTTCAATGAATATTTTGACACTTTACAGGGAATTTACAAATCTTATTAACATCGAATTATTTCACAGCAACTGAGGACACAAAAGCAGCCAAAACGAAAGGAATTCTGCAAATCACTTTGCCTGTACTTTTCAATTTACTTACGATTGATATATTTTGCTCCCTTTTCCAGACAAAAAAAATTGTTATGGATTAGAGACTAAATTCTGTCATATTTCACAGGTCTACTCTACATTAACTTTGTCCTTTTTTCTTTCTCTTTACTTCTTTTCAAGTTCACTTACTGAATTGATTTCAATTTGGCTTAAAAAGTAGAATAGGACCCGCCTTAGATTTTATTGTCACAGTCACCTCAATATTGCTTTATGATCGATGAAAACGCAATTACGGATATCGTGATAGTTCACCACTGATCTGTCAACAAGGTTTCACATAAACTTGGCAATTTCTTAGGTTTCCGACGCCCAAAACAGTGAGCACTGTGTTTGCATTTCTATGGTATTGCCACCCCGCATGGCAAAAAAGATCAAAGTGAGGCAGACGCAATCTTTTTAAATGCAGATGCTCCAAAAATACATGCCACCTAGCAACAACCTGTGCTAAACACCGTTAAGTTTTTTTTACTAAGTACTTTGTGAATCACCAAAGTTCAACATGTAACAAGAAAAAGAAATTCCTCCTTTTCTGCTCGAACAAAGAGCCACCGAGGAGAGACCCCGTACACAGTGTACAACATCACGTTCCAGGTAAAGGTCACCATTAAATACTCCAGTTCACGCCTTCATAAAATTTAATAAAATCCAAAAATAGATCTAAATGTTTAGCTACCGTGTACTTCTTCAATTTATAACCAAATACATTTTTGAGGAACATTTAATGAGACTCTCATTGAATAGTTGTGCACTTTAATATTTGTTATTACTTAGCTTCGCTTCCTTTGGGCTGATTTTTTTCTTCAAAATTAAGCCGATGACAAATGTGTGCGTGCACATTATTTTATTCATGTGGTATTTAAACAAAACAATTAGATAATTTTGTTCATACAGTTCTGTGAATGCAGAGTTATTGGCAATTTATTTCCATTCAAACACCGTTTTAAAAATCATCTCCTGAACTGAATTTTTGGTGGTTTGTTAAGAGTTGGTTTCGTCTTTTTGGCCCAACATTTTAAGAAGATGTTGAAGACCTACAAATGCCATTTGCTGTTCTCTGAATGTATGTAGAGAGATGATATTTGAAGGTAGTAGGAACATGTCAATGCTACATGCTTTAATTGAACTTGTTTAAATTTCATGTACTCAGGGATGGTGGGGACCCAAAAACCTGGTTTTGAGTGCCTTTGCATCCTTTGCACCCCTTCACACCCTTTGCATTAGAGGTGGTGAAGACACCTCAACCATAATGCTGTTATTGAACATTTTGCATTTGTGGATGGTGGATACCTAAGAGGAGCATAGGCCTCACACCATCATGCCCATGCACCCTTGCAATATCATGGAAACATCTGCGGAGGTTGTGGATGTAATGGACACTGTGGATGCATCTGTGGACATTGGATGCTGTGGACACATTTGCTGATGCTGTGGATGCATCTAAGGCAAGTGTCCTTGGACACATCCACAGCTAAGTGCATCTAACATCCTTGGATGCATCCAATACAAAGTATCCCTGGATGTATCAAAGAATAAATTTATTTGGATGCATCCAAGGGGACATACATCTAAGGTCCAGTTTTTTTTGTATGCATCCAAGTACACTTTGCTTTGGATGCATACAAGGATGTTGGATGGACCTTTACTTGATGAAGTCAAGGACACTTGGTCCTAGATACACCTTGTCTTACATGTGTCCAAGAACACTTGGCTTTTGACACACCTAAGAACACTTTGCCTTACATGTGCCCAAGGACTCTTTGTCTTGGATCTGTAAACTTTCTTGAATTTTAACTCAGAAATCTACTGTTGGTAACTCACCTGTGTCTATGAAGGCGACCACGGAGAAGAAATAAGGAAAGGTTAATGATTCGAACACCGCGTGCTCCCCTGGACGGATCGGACGGGACAGGTTGGTGTTGGTGAACCCCAGAGCCATCGGGTTGGAAGGTTCAAAAGTGTAGGCGACAGATCCAGGGGACTCCTCGAGGTAGATGCCCAGTCGATCCCCGGGTCGGACTCGTGGACAGTTGTAGGCGAGAAGTCCCTCTATATACACCTGAAGTAAGAAAATATTAAAATTCTGCAAGTATCCATTCTCTTAGTTCCATGTCATTTACCCAGTACGTTTTGCTTATTTGATTCTTACTTTCTTTCTGTTTGTCTGTCTCGTGTGGTCTGAACCGCTTTCATTTCTTTACGCAAAACTTTAAAACTGTAATGTAACGTAAAGGAAACACAATAATCTAGAAAACAGGACATCGACTTCGACTACCTAATATTTTACCCTTTTTGCTAAGTAATTAACGGCATGGAGAAGAACTATTTTTAGGTGCGGTTTTTCCAAATGAGTTTTGGAATCGCTTCATGCAATTATTTTAAGTGCTATGTGTATTTAAAATCAGTGTGTAGGTAAATTTCACTTCCAAAAGTGTTTGGAAAGAAGCATAGTTTTTCCTGATCGGAGTCCCCCCTGAGGGGGGGGTACCCCATCTCCATCCCATAATACTTCCACTGGTCCCATGTCCTTTCCATGGGATACCCTATGTCAGGTTGGGGTCCCCCCAAGGCCAGGTCAGGATGGGTACCCCCAGCCAGGTGAGGTTAGGG
This sequence comes from Haplosyllis leylae, assembly GCA_038406175.1. Classification (NCBI taxonomy): domain Eukaryota; kingdom Metazoa; phylum Annelida; class Polychaeta; order Phyllodocida; family Syllidae; genus Haplosyllis; species Haplosyllis leylae. Next base: position 8,621 of record JBCAUG010406468.1, read on the forward strand.
TACCCCCTGGGCCAGGTCAGAATAGGGGGTACTGCAGGATGTGGTACCCCCAAGTCAGGTTGGGGTACCACCCCAACCAGGTCAGGTTGGGGTACCCCCCCCCATCCAGGTCAGGTTGGGGTATCCCCCAAGAGCAGAACAGCAGAGCAAGCACTTGCTACGCGGCGGGCGGTGTGCCTCTTGCGTTCACGCAGGAGAACTTTCTTGTTTATAAACAGAATTAATTTGCTATAAAATTTGGTGTCAACTAATGGTCGATCTTGAAATATTTTTTTTTATGAATGGGAACTTGACTTTCTGTTTCTTTTTTAAAGATCCACATTGATTTAAGATTATTATTGGACAGGAAAATGTCAGATTATAGTTAAGGAATGATCACTTGATCGGATCGTCTACGTAACACGTGAACAGTTACAGAGTGCCTGGTGGACAGGAACACATAATCTCACCATTACAAAAGATTATATCACACTACGTAACGGGAATGGCAAAATTCAATATCAAATAGAGCAACAGAAACAATCGACCAAACATAGAATATCACTGGTGAATAGGACCCTAGAGACGAGTATTCTGCCTTTTGATAGATTCAATATAATTGTAGCAGAAGGCCGAGCCTTGTCATATAAACGTGATGGATCGTTCTATGACAACGTTGTGCAAAATGTTTAGGGCTATCACCAAAGCTTTCAATTTGATTACTAAGCTGTTATATCTGCGATCATTAGTAAGTGTATGACAGTTGTGTAAAATGACTGTCTGTGAGTGGGGAATTTATATGTCTGCCATTGTTCCAAAAATATGCAATGAACTAGTTTTGATTCACACATTCTGGGCATCTAACCCAGACACAAATCTCATATTAAGGTGGCTTCATTGCCATTTTGCACAGAGTGATTAATAATCATGGAAAATATTTTTGGGCATTGTTTGGTCAACATTTTATGAGTTAAAACCACTTTCAGTTCCTATTCAAAATCTTGAGATAAAGAGGAATAATCATTTTCATTAGAAATACTAAGTAAATTTGTTTGATTGTTTTGAGGTACTGGAAGTTATTCTGTGTCTGTAAAACTTCCCAAAATAGTTACTGACAAGGAAGTGTTTAAGAAGATGAAGGAAAATTATAATGTTACTGCCAAAATTTTCCACCTCAGATCTTAAAGCTGTTTTAATAAGTATATTGTATTGCTGTGTGACGGAAAATATTAGTAAAAGTATGATTAATGTTGCAAAAACCACTTTGTGGAAATCAAATGAATCAAGCCCCCTTACTGGTGTTTGACAAATGGGCGTATCAATACAGTGACACAATTTTTCATTAATTGATCTGTATCCGTGATGTCTAAATGTCGGTTAAACATCACATACATTGTTTCATTGCATTTTAACAAGTTTTTTGCCGAAGTCTACAATTAAGTAATTACTGTGTAATCTCTGGCGTACATCAGTCAATAAATGAGAACATAGCTCATAAGCTGTCAATTCGATATTCCAATGATGTTACTTTAAACCACTAGCCATTCAAATTATTTTGATTCAGTATTTTATGCTGCAGAAATTTTATGCTGCAGTTATGGAACATTCTAATGAAGCCTGGTTCTCGGAGAGGGGGAGTTCGCAGGAGAAAAAGTTGTCCTGAATAAAGACAAACTGTCGGTTAGCATTATAACTTACACACGGGCAAGGAGGCGAACCCAAGAAATGTCTCCCTGCTGGTAGGTAGACTTGGCTCGAGCCTACCGACCTGCCAGTCAGGGAGACATTTCTTGGATTCACTGACTTGGCAGTGTGTGAGGTTTTTGTCTCATGTAGACTTGAAGAAGTCCCAAGTCTACTATTCAAAATCAAGGTCTAGCTGGTAACAAGTAAACTCGATGAAAACATACGAGTAATTGACCAAAGAAAAGTTTGGCCCACGAGACAATACTATTTACTCAAATACAGGCAATGAAATCATGAAATGTGTAAAATTGGATTACTCACGTCTTCTCTGCTGCTCTTCACAGATGGCACCACCCTGAAGTCACTGATGAGCACGTACTGATTGGTCACGTTACCGGGGCGCCAAATCTGGAAGCGAATCGGGTTCGACTCCGACCGGAAGTACGCAGAAAATGCGAAAACCACACCCTGAAAGTAAAATGTTTTTACCAGAAATCGGACATAAGCAACTCTGATTCTGGACTGGAATCAAAATTTTCTTTGAATTATTAATTATGTCGAATTGTATTGAGAGCAACATTTCCCTTCTGTTTTTGTTACAAGCCAAAGATAATAACCATTTGATGAAAATTGATTGATATATTTTCTGACCAGTATGGATATAAAGTAGTATGGACATCAAGTACACTCGGATTACATTGGATGACGTAGACAAATGTCAGGGCCCCTTGTGCTAAGCACTGTTCTATTTCTCATGACGAACACAGAAACAAGATACCGGGATTCTTGAAAGTGGATGGACATATTTAGCTATTAGCTGTTAAAGCACAAGATAAAAGCCCCTTTGCGTGCTTCTTCAGAAGTTTTTCCTTTGTGGTCCTTTGTATTTGTGGAGATTAATATGATGGGAAAGGGTCCATATGTTTTTCTTATTTCTTCACAAATCATCATATGTAAATTTCTGTTGATTTTCCCCTTTTCTCTGGGTCTACTTTGCATTAAGGTTTAGTCTCAAAACTCATTCTGATATAGAAAATGAATGTCAGCTGCTTTTGTAAAAAAAAATGGTAGCTGCTCAAAAGATCAGTGAAGGTAATTGGTAGTAGAAAGGTAAAAGATAAATAACCGCCAAATGAAGTACCCATCAATAGGAAGTCCCACGTGACAAATGATAGACGAGTTAGAATTCCCATTCGCTGTTGCACTATGTGACTGGAGCCTTACCTCGGTCTCGACCGGCTGCTCGACGATGAACGTGGCTCCGGGGACGTCCACTCCAGCTTCGGCCGCTCGGATCTCATTACCTACAGGTTCTATCCGATCTGTAACAGGGTAGAAATATAATTGTAAATTATAATGTGGGAAGAAGTAACAGCAACATCCAAATTCTCTCGCTGAAGTGATTTTCCTTTCAAGGCAAGAGTTCTCAAATGCAAGGATTAATGGCTTATTCACACTGCACGGGAACGGGGACTAGAACAGGTACAGGGAACGAGATTGTGATTAACGGGTCCTAATATATGATACAGAAATGTTCACACTGGTCCAAGGCAGGGACAGGAACCAGACCCATTGTCTCCTATTGTGCCAGTCCAGTTCTCTGTACCTGTCTAGGTCCCAGTCCCGTGCAGTGTGAATAAGTCATTAGAATGCCCAAAAACAGAGGGTCAACTTCAATCATGTTGGCATTAGTAAATGCGTCAATGCTTTCAATTGCAGTATTACTACAAACAACTTGAGGAAATTATACCAGTACAGTTCGTCAGACAATAATTTTGGTTGGATTCAATTTGTAATTTTCTCGTTTTAGATCAACACTGCAATTTTGGGAAAAAATGATACTTGCACTTCTGATCATCAATAAAAGAAATTGCACACATTCCTTAGATCGGTTAATATGCTAAATCATTTGATTGAAATACAATTTCTGTCAGCCTTACGAACATTTTTTCTTTTCACTTGTACTAAACATCTACTTGAGAAGAATAAAGATTTTCTACAGCATAATAATAGTGAAATCCCCTTTGTACACAGTCGCAAAGGATATTGGCTAAATATTTACCACAGTACACGATATTAGTAGATGTGTTGAAAGAGTTTACAGGTATCAAGGAGAGTTCACGTCACTTCAAAGCTGACAATTTTACACCGTTTGTGATGCTCAGCAAAAGAGGCAAATTCTGTGCTGCTTTTGAAATTCAAAGCTCTAATTTATTGTTGGTGACAGTAATAGATTATTAATTCTTTTATTTTTTCTATTCTTTTCACTCTCTTCACCTTTGAGCATCACGATGTCAATGACAATGAAGTTATTTTGCAAGTGGGTCCTATAAAATAACTGGAATATTTTGATGGAAAACAAGAATGCCTTTCATTTGAAGGCGTACCATCCGTGTAGCACATAGATCACAAAAATATTTACAAATAGAGAAACAATTGATTTCCTTTCATTTGACCTGATGCTAAGTAGCCTTGACCTTGACCTTCACATGACCTTGACCTTTTAAGTAAGTTTTAGTGAAATATAAGCTTACAGAAGTAATGATTAGGTAAAAAATGTCAGTTTTTCATTTGACCTTGACCTTGACCCAATGACCTTGATACTCAAACTTGACCTAGATATGGTCAAGATGTATCTACATACTAAAAATGAGGTTCCCAGCTTTAGTGGTTCAAAAGTTATAGCCTGAACAGACAGACACACAGACAGACACACAGACAGATGGACAGACAGACAGACACACAGACAGACCCAACTGAAATTATTACCTATCCGCATACGCGGATGGTAAAAAAACATCAGCTGCCAGACGGACGAACAAAATTCCATGATATTTTGGGTCACCCCGATATTCTGTATCATCAATAGATATGACAGTCACTCAGCGCTAAAAAGTACCATCAAATAATGTCAACAACGAATGCAAAGACTGTTAAAAGGGGTTGTGGGGGTATTGTGTGAACGATATACATACTAACATGATACCCATCAATCTTCTAATAGTCTGTCGAGATCATATTTATCAGTGAAACGTAAAAAGCATCGATCCCCAGCTTCCCGAGTCCTTCCATTAGGAGACATCATTGCGTGTCGAAGAGGAGACGTATTACCTCTCAATTACCGCAACCGATTTATCGGTTCCTCCCTGTATCGAGAGACGGTGAGGATGAGATGGGTGGATTCTCCAAATAGAATTCTGCTGACAAAGTTTTGACAACTGTTACGTTTAATTCGGTTTTGTTTCCATTCGCTGCAATGTGATTCCTTACTTTGCTTTACATCAGAGAACAGTGAACTTTTTTGAGTATCTTTCTGCAGCTAAAAAAATAAACAGAAAAGTGGCAACTTCCGAGGTACTGGAAGTTTCTACGCACTTTCCTTGTGCTTCATGACCAGATACACATTAAAAGAACGTGTGAGATTTAAAGTTTTTCAGTAATTTTTGCAGTTAAAAACTTTCAAGTTACAACGTTTTGCCATCTTTTTTGCATTGATTACAATAATCAAATATCTGATAGGAGTAAATAGTGCGTTAATTGCACTCAAACTGGGAGGGATCTGTGAATGCTTCACCAAAAAAATACAGAAAAATAAATTGAAAATCTGCTGACACAATGAGGGAACTGAACGACACACCCTCCGCCAAATTCCGTTGACACAATCCCACTCCGTAACGTATTTAATTTTACGACTCTTCAAATGCCAAGTGACTCCAATTTTAATCAGGAAGATTACAAGAAACCTTGAACTGGTGCGTGTACTTTCGAACACGGTTGCCGTGATAGCCTCTCGATGGAATATAGTAGAACTATTTTGGTCACAAACCTTTTGTGAACAGTAGATTACACTATAAAATGCATCTGCCTCCTCTCCACTATGTTGATGGTTGAAAAGATCAATATCGTGTTAATGGTGGAGAGCCTAATTAATAAAGCACCTTTTAGTGTGTTAGGTAAAAGCAGTGCATATTCTAAAAAACAACAGACTGAGAAGACACTTTCGACTAACGCCCACCTACTATGAAATCCATTCCTCATTTAGGGTCAGGAACACTGCTAAAATAATATATTTGAAATATCAACACCCATTTCTGTGTCCCTACGACTGGTGACTTGAAATGGTACACGGGATAACGTCACTAATGATCTGTTAACAAACGGCACCTTCCGAAGGAAGGGTCGCTACCTAGTGACCTGTAAAGATCTACATGAATGTGATCCCTTTGATGACATTGTTTTCATAGACTATTCCTTGCTTGGTCTCCAAAATGGTTTCAGCATGTATCCTAGGTTGGGCATCATGTACCACATCAACTGTATCTTTTACTCGCTTTCCTGATCGCAGTTCCCTTGCATTTCAGCTGACGTCAGAAGTTCTCAAAACCACACCAGAAACTTCTTAGATCGTACATCTCGAGAAGCTCAGTTTCAGATTGAGTTTTCAGATTCAGATTGAGTTTTGGCATTAATAATTCAGCTAATCAGCTAACAAGCTAGAATTTTTGGCAAGTTGGATTACTGTAATCTAGCTCGCTTGCTGACTAGCTGGATTATTTCGATGCCAAATCTCAATCTGAATTTGAAACTCAATCTGAAACTGAGCTTTAAAAGATCACACCTTAGATCACTTTTTCTGTATTTTAGACCAATTTAGTCTTCTGTTACTGCAATAGCAAGGAGATAAAAGAGAGTAGTTGATACCGACACCCACAGGCGCCCACAGCTTTGGCACAAGGGATTAGAAAGGAAGTTAGAGATATCTTTTATTATCATTATCTTGCTCGGTAGTTGTAAAGAATACATTTGTAAATTTCTCCCTTCTTATGCATTTTCCATTCACTTCCCTGCATGACACTTCTTCAGATTTTCAGATTGGATTGTTGATGATTACGTAAACCTTTGTTCTGGAGGGTGAGTGATCTCATTTCTGGCCTGCGGGTCTAATTAACAGAAATCTAACCATCCTGATCCTTGCCCTTTTCCTGCTCCACAAGCAAAGGTTTCTAGTTGGCACGAGAGGTATTAGTCTGTAAACGACAGGTAAACAGACAAAAAGGAACCATATTGCATAGTCGCCAATCGAGTTTTTTCTCGTCAAATTCTGTAGAATCTACAGATTTTGCAAAAATATTTTTATTAGAAATGGTATTCGAACCCACTATCTCTTGTATAAGGGACAGAAATGTTACCACTGTGCCAGAGAGACACAGGTAACAGAGAAGACCCTTTAAGTGACCCCCAATTCATGCTTCAGTCATTTATTAGATTCTACGGAATCTATAGAATGCATTTCCAATTAGGAAAAACTCGATTTGGAAGCTTAAAAGGCGTAATAGGGTGCATTTGGAAAGCAGCTTCTACAAATCACGGTTGTCTTCGATAACCTTCTTGTCTCTTTGTTTATGTTTGTTTCCCATACAAAATTTGAACATAGTTTTAAGAATCTGCACACACCTGACATGATTTGCCGTTCACAAAAGTTTACTTTTGAGAATACTCGCCTGTACAGTTTTCGCAAATTGGATTTGAAAACCTGTTGAGCATGTTTTGGTATCCTACATTGAGACGTTAACCCTGAATCGGATCTTACCAGGAAAAATTCTATTTTCATTACATCATTTGTTTGTGTACTTCAATTTAATTCTTTTATCTAACAATTTCTTCTCTTCAAATAGATCAAAAATAATTGTTATTCGAAAAAAAGTTGTTTTTCTCTTATTTTGCCACATTGATCTAGCAATATTTTTTGCATGCGATCCTCGCCTGTTTACTTCTGCATTGTCTCTTATGCGTCATTTGAGACTTGGCCTGCAGTAACGTGCATACGCCTAGAAATACTAAACGGTGCTCATTAATCTACTGTCACTGTACCTGTAAAGTCGTACTGCATGTATTATAGTACTCAGAGTCATTTTTTGTGATATTGTGTGTGTGTGTGATTTTCTACTGGTTCCATTCTTTCGGTGG
>JBCAUG010406579.1:0-12956 GCA_038406175.1 Haplosyllis leylae
ACAATTCCAACTGAAAATCAAATTTCCTTGCAAAAAGAATTGTTATGGGACCACCTGCATATAAATTGGCAAAATGAGCAAATTTCATATAAAACTGAGAAAATACCTGTGAAACAGCATGTAACTGTGCCATTGGCAGATAAACTGAGAATAAGGCAAATTATGTCTCAGAAATTTAACATAATGATAATGGTAAAGCAAGAAGATACATGGTATCACCTCAGACAGACAATTGACCACACTGCATAAACTTTGAATTTTACAGGCAACAACAATGATGCTCACTTGGTGGAGGGCAATTGGTTCTCCTCCAACACTGGCATACAGTTTGCCAGAATGAATCTTGGAAAAGATGCCATAAGCATACATTGCTCAGTCAGGACATTGAAGGGTGTGCATACACTTAGGTTGGACAGATGGGGTGGCCACAATCATAGGTACACCCCTTATGCCCAGAACCATGCCCCAGGAAGAAGACATTGCCAAGATATCAGCAGGCTCTACAGGGAGAGGAGGGCTGCCCAAGCCCCCACATACAGGAACCCCTCCCCACCTACCCATCAGAGGGCAGAAAACCTGAGAGGAAGGCCATACAGGCCCAGGGCTGAAAACATATCATCTCCAGACAGCAGCCCCACCCACAGGCCTAGGTGGAATACCTATCCACAGGTGAGGAGAGGGCCTCCCAGGAGAAGGTATCCTGCCAGAGCATCACTTGGGAATCATCTGCAGGACCCCAGAATGAGAAGTGCCTGTGCAGAAAACATCTTTAATAAATGCCAGGAGTCCATGACAGCCAGGGCCCCTGCCCCACCTAACAGCAGTGACACTGATAGTGGGGTAGAGGAGGTCCCACCCCTGGTGAGGAACACCCCTCAGTCCCCCACCCCAGAAGCACTTCAGGGATTGAGCAAGGAAGAGGAGGCCAGGCCAGAAAGAAGAATCCAGAAGTGGCTGCAGAAGGCAGAGGCCAGCATAAGACAACTGCCAGAGCCACCCAAGGAGCTGCCACCAGTGCCCCTCCCCAGCACCTCCCAGGAAGACAAACAGGAAGACCAGGGTAGTGGACAGGAGGAGGCTCCCTCAGGGAGAGCCACTCCTGAACCTTCACATAGGCCCCCACCCATGGAACCCACAGTCCAAGTGATTGCCCCAAGCCCCAGTGCAAGCCCTGCTGATAACCCTGCCAAGGACCCTGTTGAACAGAACCAGGCCTGCAGTACCAGAGATGCCCCCAGCAAGCCAAGGGGACTCTGGCTGTTGAAAAAGGCTGCAGGAAGGCAGTTGATCATCACACTGAAGAAGGAATCTGATGAAGAAGGGCAGGTACCACCCACACCTGTGACAGAGAAACCTCCAGCCCTGGAGGCCACAAGTTCAACAGGGCCCCACCTCCCAGAACCCACACCTGAGTCCCAGGGTGAATCTCAAAAAGAGGCTCAAGTGCAGGAGGCAACATCATCCACCCAAGATGTGACCCCACCCCTCTCTGAAGAAGAATGAATTCCTGACAAAAACCTGTAAATACATGTATGCTGAAATTGTTTGCAGTGACATAGAAACTAGAAAAATATATAAACTTATTTACAAACTATTTATTGGAACAAAAATCTCAAAATCTGGAATGATACAAACATGCAAAAACTTTCTGGTGAAGTATGAGGCGAGGTGAACATAAATGAAGGATGAGTGATTAGTGTAAATGATGCAAGTTAAACCCTGTCCCAATAGGGGGAAGTGTTCATTGAAATGCTGAGAACAAGAAAAAATTGATGGCATCATGATAATGAAATGAAAACTTAAAAACATCAAAATTTATTCACAACATTGTGTGGGTCCGGAACGGCCCCGCATGACAAACAAGGGCACTGCACATATGATAACAGCCCCGCACCCAGCCCCACACAAAAGAGATGGTAACATCCAAGGTGCAGGTACTGGGTGATGGGCCCCGCACCCTGAAAAACTGCCCTGCACACGTGGAAACGGCCCTGCACAGGCCCCTCACAAAAATGTCAATGTCACTGGAAGATGGTCAAACACTGACAATGATGAACAACTGGCCCCACACGATGGTAAACGGAACTGCACACTGTGGAACAGATCTGCATGGGCCCCGCACAAAACATTTACAAGTATGTGGGAGCACCATCATGGTGGTCCCTCATGTGCCAGTGCAGTGACCTTTCCTGGGCATATCCCTTTGCACAAAGCCTGCATTTGTATGCCTTCTCCTTGGGCTCCTGCCTTCTGTCAGGATTGGCTGGGCAGGAGATGAGGTGTGCTTGCAGGCCTCTCTTGTACACAAAGGACTTCACCTTGCAATGTGGGCACTTGAATGATTTGCCCTCATGAACAGGGACATGTGCATCCAGCTTGGACTTCTTTAGGAACTCCCTGTCACAACCTTCATGGGAACACGTGTGCTTTTTGGCAGAGGGGTTGTGGCTCAGCTGGTGCTCCTTCAGAGCAGAGGAATCCCCATAGTATTTGAGGCAGGTACCACATCTATAGGGTGTCTTGTGAATGTGCTTGGTTCTGAGGTGGTTCTTCAGATGCTGGACTGTAGAATACTTCTTCCTGCACACCCTGCACTCCAAGTTGTCAGGTGAAACATTGTCCACCAGGTTTTCCAGGAGGTCCCTCCTAGCCTCAGTGCAGAGATCTTTGACCCCTGCTTTCTCTGCCATCTTCACCAAGGCATTGTGTGCCTCCCTGATTGATTTATGCATGGCCAATGTTGCCTTGTCCACTAGAGGAGGAGCAGGTGTGGCACCCCTGCTGGTTGAAGGTTGGGGAGCAGCTGCTGCAGCAGATTCTATGGAGGGAGCCAGGGCTTCCACAGACTCCAAAACTTCTCTGAGGGAACCCCCCTGCCTGATGATATCATCCAAATCTGAACCTTTGGGGTAGGGGACATCTGGCCACTGTCTCTTGAAATCCAGGAAGTTCATCTTATCTGTGAAATTGGCTGGATCATCTTTTGTAAGATCATACCCCCCTACAGGGATGAGATCTGTGCAGGTTAAAGCCTCAAAAACTTCCTGCAACTCCCTCTCTTCCCCTTCTTTCAGCTTCCTTTTGGGATGGACTGCCTGGAGGGTCATCCTGCCTGGAAATGAAAAATAGAAGTCATGTACACAATGGTTATGATGAGTAATGGCCCCGCACATGCAGAACCAGCCCCGCACGCCAGCCACCAGCCCTGCACAGGCCCCACACCGGCATTGCACAGTGGAAAAAGTGGTCCACACAAGGACCCAGGCTCCTGGCCACACAAACACCCAGTAACGGGCCCTCACACATATGCCAATGGCCCTGCACACAGAGAAACGGCCCCACACAGGCCCCGCACCGAAAAAAAGCATAAAAAGTGATTGTACTTACATGTTCCCAAATAGTGTGATCTCCCAGCATAGACCAGGGTAAGATCTGTGTCCTTGAGGCCCCTATCATGTCTGATTTTCAATTGGGCCAGATCTTCAGCAGTGAGGATGGTTATGGGGATTTGCCACATCATGGATAATGCAATGAGCATTCCCTGGTCACCCCATGAGTCTGACTCCAACATGTAGTACAAGTATTCAATGAAGCTGAATGGGCCTGGCTCCTCTGGATCATTTTGACATGCTTCTGTGCCATACTCATGCTCAAGAAGAGTTTTGAGCCAGGTGAAGCAGAAACCATGATTGAGAGCAATCCATTCCACAATTTGGTACCTCAGATGGTTGTTCCTGTACTCTTCTTTATAGTTCAACCCCCTCCTGATGGAGGCAAACATGCATTGCCCATTTTTGGGGGTCTGAAATAATTCCAAAAAGGCATTGGCCACCAAGTACTCTGACACTTTTGTCACCTGGTTCAAATCCAGCAAGTTGAACTCCACTGCCTGCACCCAGCCTCTCCTGGAGAGCCTGGCATAGTCCTCAGGCACTATTCCCTCAGGCAGCTTAACTCTCCTTGTCATTTTCTCCAAAACAGGGACAGGTTTCTTGGAGGCTCCCCTGGTGGTCACTCCCTCTGTAGTGACCTCTGGATCATCAAGTGCAGAAAGGTCCTCCAACAGTTTCTGGGAGTATTCCTCATCCTCATGCCTGAGGCCCTCAAGTAGGCCTACCACATGACTCTTATGCATCATCCTTAGTTGAATGGTGGGTGGATCTGCCAAGAAAAACAATATCTTGAAAACACGAAAAATGCCTTTGCAACAGCCCTGCACCAGAGGGTACGGCCCCACACGAGACACACTGGCCCCACACGGGCCCCGCACAAGTACATTGGATCCATTGACCTGGTAACCTTTTGGATCTTGTTTCATCCTTGAGAAATATAAACAATAATGGGCCCCGCACATATGATATGGGCCCCGCACCCATGATACCGGCCCCGCACAGGCCCCACACATTTAGACATGGATCCAATAGATCCTTCATGTTTAACAATCTAGGCCAGTGGATCCTCAAGGACGCCAGGGAGGTAAACAAACGGCCCCGCACCAATGACAAGGGACCCGCACAGCCGTCACCGGCCCCACATGGGCCCCGCACAAAAACTGAAAATGACGTTTTTCATTAATTTAATCAATTTAGGGACTCACAACTTATTGAGAATCCGATATAAGAATCCGGATATAACAAAATTGATCAATAAGTTTAATATAAAGTGTAGGACTGCCGCTAAAAGCCTAGTCTTTCTTTGAAGCTAATGGTATGTGAAGAGCTCAAATTCTTGTTTATTATTTATTTTGTTCCAATTTTTCTGTGAGGTTGATGGTATGTATGGAGCTCAAATTCATGTTAATAAATTATTTTTCCTTTCTATTTGCTTAGTTATTATGGCAATAAAGTACATTATTATTTCTCTTTACTATCGTTACTATTTATATTTCTTCTCCATTTGGATATTACTGTTTCGGAATTCTTCGGACAATCGGCCAAAAACATCTTCATTTGTCACCCTTTTAAGATATTATTCTAATAGAAGTAAATATATTCCATTTCTAGTCAAAGCAACCATGTCATTTGTTAACTTGCACGCATTTAAATTTTGTGCTTCAAATAAAAATGTCACCTTTCAGTTCCAAGTAATTCTGTTTATCCCTTATGAAAAATGGTGTGGACATAAAAAGTTTCACAAGTTTCTGACTGAAGTTTTACAGGGCGTCTGTGAGATAATTTTTAAGAAAGTATTTTGAAGGACTTGTTTGGCAAAAAGTGATATATTTTGCAAATTTGATGTACAGTTATTTATGTTAAGAAGGTGATCTGACCTACGTTAAGACATTTTAACTTTTTGAGGTCGAACAGATGAAAATATTAAAAATTTCAGACTATGTATTTAACCCAAAAGAATCAAACATACAAAACCCTTTTGCTTTGAACTTTTAACTTGATGCCAATTTTTATTTCTAAACAAATACACTGTAGATTATGCGAACCGGTTTCACTCCGTGATTGCGCGGCCCTAATATCCGGGAAGTTCATCTTGCTAAACTATGTGGTCTCAAGATGCCCAAGAAATTTCAACTTGAGGTGCTTTTATTATCCAGTATACCTGAGCAGTTATTTATAATAGTTTGCATTTCTTTAACTTTAAATATTAATAAAGGAAGTCTATACTTCGGAACAATTACTCACACTATAATTTAATTAAAGAAAAACGAACACCCAATCTATTTCATTGTCAGTCTTATCCTTGTCAAGCTTACAAAAGTGTTACACACAAAATCTTTAAAAAGCTATCGACGAAGTGCCAGTTCTACAATATTCTCTCATGATGGAAACTGTTTATTATCTTCTTTTCAATTGCGGTTATGGCACGCACTAACGACTAAAATTTCCTTATTAGCAAAAATACTATTGACAATTATGGCTTCAAATACCCAGATCAGCATCGCTGGAAACAACTAAAGTAAATAAATGAACCTGCCGACAAATATAACTCAATGATGTGATTAGTAGAAGTTCAATGAAAACTTGCCGTTTCCTTTAACACAATGAATGGTCATCAATAGAAGGTTTGTTCCAAAAGAGAATTCTGGACCGAATGAGGGAAAGACGCGAAAGTCAATCCGACTAAAGATTTTCAGCACCGAAAAAAACTATTTCTACTAACTGTTATCAGGAAAATGACACTGGCAAATAATGAAATCCAAGTAACAATACAGATTGAACATTTGAAGGATAGTCCTGCAATTGAATATTTGGTGATGATCGTTATTTATATCCTAACCATGTATGAAATCATAAGAAGCCGGTATTTTGTACTTAGATTAATAGATAAAAGTCGAGAAATAGGGTGAACAATATTTACCGACTGCATCCTAAGGATGGGGAAGGTAATAGTTTGAGTCATGTTTGTCAGTTCACAGGGGAGGTACTCACTCCCAGGGAGGGTGGGGGGGGTGCTCACTCCCAGCCAGGGGGGGTACTCAGTCCCAGCCAGGGGAGGGGGTACTCAGTCCCAGCTGGGGGGATATTCAGTCCCAGCCGGGGGGAGGGGTGGGGGTACAAGTCAGGCTGAGTAGCCCCCCACACAAGTCAATTTACAAGTCAGGCTGAGTACCCCCTGTACAAGTTGGCTATGCAGCAGGCGGTATGCCTCTTGCATTCAAGCAGGAGGACTTTCTTGTTTGGATTGTTTGTTTACCAGGGCAAATAGTACTCACTCCCAGCTGGGGGGGGGGGTACTCAGTCCCAGCTGTGGGGGGGAACTCAGTCCCAGCTGGGGGGATACTCAGTCCTAGCTGGGGGTGTACTCAGTCCCAGCCAAGGGAGGGTATGCAGTCCCAGCCAGGGGGTACTCAAGATGAGTACCCCCCGTACAAGTCAGCTATGCAGCTGGCGGTATGCCTCTTGCATTCACACAGGAGGACTTTCTTGTTTGGATTATTTGTTTACCAGGGCAAATAGTACTCACTCCCAACTAGGGGGTACTCAGTCCCAGCTGGGGGGATACTCAGTCCCAGCCAGGGGGGGTACTCAGTCTCAGCTTGTAAATTGGTTTGTATGAGGGGGTACTCAGCCTGACTTGTACCAGGGGTACTCAGCTTGAGTACCCCCCCAGATGGGACTGAATAACCCTCTGGTACAAGTCAGGTTGAGTAACCCCCCGTGCAAGTCAGCTATGCAGTGGGCGGTATGCCTCTTGCATTCACGCAGGAGGACTTTCTTGTTTGGATTGTTTACCAGGGCAAATATTATTTTCATAAATAGCATTTTGAGAAATTTATTAATTGATTTTAGGTGGTAGAACATAGACATCACTTAAACTGGTTGGTCTATAATTTTTTTTTACAATTTACAATTTTGAAAAATAAAATTAACAATTGATCATCGTAGATTTAAACATAGAAGTTAAAGCATGGACTTTACATTATAAATCAATTAGGGATTGTTTGTTTGGGGGGTACTCAGTCCCGCAACCAGGGGGTACTCAGTCCCACAGCCAGAGGGTGGTGTACTGAGTCCCTCAGCCAGGGAGAGGTACTCAGTCCCATAGCCAGGGAGGGTACTCAGGTGGGGAGTACTCAGTCCCTCAGCCAGGGGGTACTCAGTCCCTCAGCTGGGGGTGGGCATACTCAGTCCTCAGCCAGGGGTGGGGTACTCAAGCTGAGTACCCCAGTACAAGTCAGGCTGAGTAGCCCCCATACAAGTCAATGTACAAGACAGGCTGAATACCCCACCCCCTGTACAAGTCAGGCTGAGCAGCTCCCATACAAGTCAATGTACAAGTCAGGCTGAGTAGCCCTCCTATACAAGTCATGCTGAGTAGTGCCCCCCTTGCCCCCTTTACAAGTCGGCTACACAGCGGGCGGTATGCCTCTTGCGTTCACGCAGGAGGACTTTCTTGTTTGGATTGTTTGTTTACCAGGGCAAATATTATTTTCATAAATAGCATTTTGAGAAATTTATTAATTGATTTTAGGTGGCAGAACATAGACATCACTTAAACTGGTTGGTCTGTAATTTTTTTTTACAATTTACAATTTTGAAAAATAAAATTTACGATTGATCATCGTAGATTTAAACATAGAAGTTAAAACATGGACTTTACATTATAAATCAATTAGGGATTGTATTTCGCAAAGCAAGAAACAATTTTTGGAAATGATCATTTGATTTCTGAACTTTCGCACAGCACCTAAATATTTAATTTTTAACAGCATGTGACAAATAATGTCACATAACATTGTCAAGCGAATTTTCACGAACAGCTCTTGATATCGACTTTGTGTCTGAGTTGACAATAAAAGTAAAAGAGGACTATGCATGTGAATGCGAACAAGGATAAGTGAGCGCACTAACTTTCACGGCACCACACAACTCAACAGGTTTTCAGATTTGAAATAAATAATTGGAATAAATACAAAATGGACAAGAATAATTTCTATTTGTAAACTCGAACTTCTGTGGAATATTGACAGAGAGGCATGGTGTACTTCACAAAACTAACTGTAAGTGAATTTTGGTACTCTTTTGTAAAGTCCTATTTCATCAAGTCTTTTTCCCAAATGGATTTAAAGTTCAGTCAGGTTGCCATACTGTCAAGGATGTATCAGGAAACACTTTTGGTTATCAAATGTTGATTATTACCAAAGTGGTAGTAAGGGTAATTAATTGAAATCTAATAATAAACAGCTATGAGTCTGACTTATACTGTGTTTAAGTACTTTCACCATGTTTTCATTGAAAATAGAGAAAATTTGTCAGAGGTATATTGTATATAAATTATATGCAAATATAAACTTATATTTGTATATATATATTTTTTTTTTGCAATTTTGTGGAAGTCTTATTTGGAGATGGTAACTTAAGGACACAATAGAATCACATTAAAATATCAATGTACTAACATATTATATAAACTAATAACATTGAAGATGGAAATTTTTTATCTACTTTGAGTCGTCTGCCTGTGCATGTTCAACTATCATTACTATTTAAATCGGACTATTCTTCCATACTTTCAAACTTAAATTTAAAAGCATTTGCAAAATATCAAATTATCCTTGGACACAAATTGTTCAAACAATGTAAAAAAATTCTAGACACCCATCGACTATAATGGGACACACATTTACTGAGCTCATCCCAAAAGTCAAAATTTGCTGAAGTTCCCGCAGAGTGTATATTCCCATTCACCAATTAAGGATGCGCCTGTTGCACTCAACTTCTTCATAAACAGGAAAGTCCCCCTGCGTGAACGCAAGAGGCATACCGCCCGCTGCATAGCCAACTTGTACGGGGGGGCCTACTCAGCCTGACTTGTATAGGGGGGGTACTCAGCCTGACTTGTACATTGACTTGTATGGGGGGGGCTACTCAGCCTGACTTGTACAGGGCATGGGGTCTCTAGCCTGTCTTGTACATTGTCTTGTATGGGGGTACTCAGCCTGACTTGTATGGGGCTACTCAGCCTGACTTGTACCAGGGTACTCAGCTTGAGCACCCCCCAGCTGAGGACTGAGTATGCCCCCAGCTGAGGGACTGAGTACCCCCCTGGCTGAGGGACTGAATACCGACCTGGCAGAGGGACTGAGTACTCCCCACCTGAGTACCCACCCTGGCTATGGGACTGAGTACCCCCCCCCCGGCTGAGGGACTGAGTACACCACCCCTGGCTGTGGGACTGAGTACCCCCTGGTTGTGGGACTGAGTATTCCCCCCCCAAACAAACTTCAAGTATTCCCTTCCCCCAATCTTCGGATGCGGGCGGTAATAACCACAACACAAAATTGACATATCTGTCAACCACCAATTCTGTTATCTTTAATCGTAGACATCAAAAATTTTGTGAAAAGAATGTCTGTAATATACTGATTACAGATTACAAGAAGGGAATTAGATGTACCCTATACACCACTGATAATCTCTTCCAAATTAAAGCAAAAGTTGACAGATATGTCAGATGTTTCAACATTGTCAATGTTGCGTTATTTACAAAAACCTCGATTGGATCGGCTCAGACCCATGACCATGACAATTAAACGGACATAATAAGGAAGGTGCGATTACCACATTTCATTTGTCAACTAGTCAAACAACATTAGTTGACTGTTGGTCAACTAATTTGGCAATCAGACATAAAATATATTAACCACAGGTCACCTTCCATGTATACAAAATACTTCCAGGATGGTATTTTCATTTGAATTATCAGTGTTTTGGTACACAGCTAAGGCTACTCATACCACAACTACTAGGGAGCTTAACAACATATTTAATCAGAGTTGAATTTGTTCTTATTTCATTTTCTTTGCTCATACTACTACTAGAAATCTATTTTTAATTATAACTTTTTTGTGCCAACTGGATGACTACCAAAATTGTGATGGACCAGTCACGGTTTCATCCGACTGGTCGTGGTCGTCCTGTCTTCCCCACACTTATGTTTTTTTATAAACCTTTATAAAATGAACTAATTGAGTGATTCATATCATAAATAATTTTTCTGGGTTCTAACCAAAGTCAAGTTTAGAATTCCTTGCAATGTCACCTGAAGAGGAAAAACTGCACAAACTGCTTTTTTATGGTTGACGGATACAGGTTTTAAAATTTCAGGCAAGCCAAGGACTTATTATAATCGGATATTTCTGTTTTGCGGGCGACGTGAAAGGAGACATTCCAGCTGAATGTAAGTAAATTATAACTGAAGACTTATTGCAAGCATTGGTTATATGTTTTCATGACGTTGCAAAGTCATGCGAATTGTGAACCATCGGAACAAAACTTTACCGAAAATCTACAGAAAATCTGTCATTTCTGCCAGTAAAATTCTTCCGTCTCTGAGAGACATAAACCATTAGAATGTTTAATGTAAGGCACAAACAAAGAATAGAAACCTATACCGAAACCTGTAAGTTAATATCATATCAATAGTAAAAGATAGGTGCAATCAAACAAGTCTTAGATTGTAGTTCTGATCTTAAGACAACTTTGTGAATGCAATAATCAGATTTAAATGTCAACTGTGCTTGCAATAAGCTATGCTCAGAATTAACATAGGAATATTGAAATGAATTTTACTGACTTCTAAAAAGCTGATGTGCCTGATTCTTAGCAAATTCATTTTCTTGTGGCAAAACAAAATTGGGGGTTCAAGATATCCTCAGGATCTAAGTTCTCAAATAAACTCACATTTTACTTTTTATGGTGGGTGGGTGAAGTAATTCTCCATGAGGAGTTTATTTTTACATTTTTGGCGGAGTTGGGGGGGCGGAAAATCAGTCATCTCCGATCTGGGATGACAATTCCGCCCCCCCCCCCCCCACTACTACCACTGCCATAAGAAAATTTCTACCAGAAAATGTTTGCAGCCAAAATGGAAAGGTCATAAATATTTAGAAACAAAATGTCTTTCTCGGTGAAGTTGATCAGTTTGGGGTTACATGGTGGGCCAATGGAGTATTCTTAATTTTTAAAATGCTTACATTTTGTCTAGTTTATTGTTTCATTCCATTGCAGATGACTTGGGGTGCTACGCGGAGGACTTAACAGACCGACTATTTACGAGGCCCGCATGGCAGTTCACTCGGCCAGAATGGAAACATATTAAGATACAAATTCATCCGAATACCTGTAGATATCAATGCTACAAGAGCGGAGACAAGTAAGTATTGCGACTCAAACCAACAATTGGACGCCCGTTCCGTGAGTGGTTCATGATGCATGTTTCTTTCAGTTACTGGTTTTGTGTAGTGAGCTTGTTGCTTAGATTCTCAATTAGCTCTGGGGGGGGGGGGTTCGTCTGGAATACAACTTCCGACAAGTTTCATTAATTTTATTGCTGAAACATCTGCTTAGATGCGCTGCTCCTTTTAATTGCCCCCCCCCCCACAAATGGCCATTTTAAAATGAATATATTCACAAAACTCTACTAAAATCAATCTACAAATGTATGTATCGTCCTACACTACACCAACATTTTTTTACAGATTAGCTGCAGTTCAGGACGGTCAATACTGTTTTTGTTCCGATGATGAAGGTCTGTTGTCCGGAGCGACCAAAACAAGTGACTCACTATGCAGCATCCCTTGTCATTACAATGCATCCGGGGAAACTTGTGGAGGTTATTTGCACAACGAAATCTTCAAGGTCCCTGATTTAGTAGAAGGCCTTTACCTGCACGATCCTGGAGTTAATGGTAAATGTTTGTAATATTTGGTACTTTATTAGCCCCTCGCACTTTGGCGGAAGAAGTTCGTGACACATAAAACTGTTAAATTCACCATAAATTGGCCAATATTATGTGTGAAAATACGCTCTATTGTTGGAAATATTCAATCTATCATTTCTTTCTTTATCTTTGAAAAACATTTTCAACACAAAGAAAAATAATTGTGCAGAATTTGAATTTTTTTCTCTCTTTTTCTGACAAATGAATCAAGATCAGATTAATGATACGCATACTTCGTCACCAAATGGACCAAATTTACTGAACTTCTTCTCAAAGTGTCTATGCTTTACTTTTTCCGAACTTACAGCATTTGTGACGGCCTATGAACCAGCGGATCTCCTAGCGACAAAGACGCGGGGGAATGTCACTCAGGCCGTGTACGAAGTACAAGATGGCACTTTACCGTATATCAAACCAGACTTATCTGAAACCATAACACACACCGTGAGAGGACCAGGGTACTTCAGTGTCAAAATCACAACCACCGATAGGGAAGACAACAAAGTGTCAGATGCGCGAGGAATAAAGGTATTCCACATCGCTGAACAAATATCATTCATTGAAATGCGACAGGTTATTACCGACCGCGTACGTAGTACGGAGGGAAGGTAATTGTTTTACACCTGTCTGTCTGTCAACCAGGGGGGGGTACTCAGGTCCGGTCCCCGGGGGGGGGTACTCAGGTCTGGTCCCAAAGGGGTACTCAGGTCTGGTCCCGGGGGGGGTACTCAGTCCTAGCCGGGGTTGGTACTCAGGTGGGGAGTACTCAGTCCAGCTGG
>JBCAUG010406690.1:0-16247 GCA_038406175.1 Haplosyllis leylae
AAGTACTCGAGGTACCTTGCCTTGATTGGCTCTGACTAACGACTATAGCCATTGGCTACCCATCCGGTTAGGTCCCGAGGGGGTGCTTCACCTAGGATGTGTAGTCGACGGCTTGCACAGTACTTTAGGACTGTGCACTATTTAGAGGTGTCCCCTCCACCACCAAAGGCACCTCGCGTGCATGCGACATGCCTTTCAGGTTGCAGCCAAGATGCCCCCTCCACCATCAAAGACACCTCGCATCAACACTCTCACGCTGCAGTAACATTCCTACCTCGTGTAACCTTGTGTGCTCCCTTCCACGCGAAAATAATATCTTTCACCTGGCATGCAAAAAATTCCCAAAGAAATCGTGCAGCAACCCCGATTCCATCAATAAGGTACCTCTACGAGTCACCAAAAATTGCATTTGAGAAAAAAAAAGAGACAGAAACTCTCCTTTGCTGTCCCTCAGCGCTTACCTTCCATCCTTCTTCAAAAGGACAGTTCGACAGTGACCTAATGGTGACGGCACAGATCTATTTGCTGGCCCATCCCAATTTTGGACTGAATCAATTGGAGGCGGATCTAGAATGCTCCATAAGTGGGGAGCGTCAACCCTCAGGAAGGGGGGGGGGGAGGCGCCAACATAATACTATTGCAAAATTTTCCAAAAAACAAAACCCATAAAATCGAGACAATTTTGGTCCGCAGGTTGGCGGAGAGTGGACGCGCGTCCGGTTATCCCATTGTGACCAAATTGGCCAGTGTAGTGTTAACTGGCTGAGCTGACTCGTAGTGTGAACGGAACTGAACTTAGGAGAATAAACATCTGAGGACAAATTGCTGCAGCACCAATTACATTCACTATTCATTGGGTGGTCAACTCGCTTTTTGGATCAAAATAATCCTGTTTGCTTCCTTTACAGAAGCAAATTTTACTGTCATGCTTGCTACCCAGACTATCGTTACTTCTGAAGCTTTGCTTCAGAGAGTATTGTTTTGATACGTGAGGCAGACAGACTTTTCACCTCCACACCACAACTTGCAGTGTGTGCATGTGTGTGGAGTCAGCTGACATAGGCAGCAGCAGGCCTGTCTGCAGCTTCCTCCACACCAATGACCCCCCTAAAAAATCTGAATGACCCCTAAACAATCTGAATGACTCCCTAATAAATCTGAAAGACCCCCTAATAAATCTCAAAGACACCCTAATAAATCTGAAAGACCCCCTAATAAATCTGAGTGACTCCCTAAAGTTGAAATATTGTAATTTTGAAAAGCTTCAGAACATTTTGTACCGTTTACGGTCAACTTGTTACTTCTGAAGCTTGGCTTTAGAGAGTATTGTTTTGATACGTGCGGCAGACTGACATTTCACCTCCACACCAAAACTTGCAGTGTGTGCGCAAACTAGCAGTGTGTGCGCATGTAGCACACACAGCATGCATGCAGCTGACAGGCAAAGCTTCAGAAGGTTTTGTGCGTTTACGGTCAACTTGTTTGTTTTGTAGGTATCGTACATTCCGTACGTTGTGGGAGAGATCCAGTCTGGGAGTGAACAGATGGCCTTTAATTCTCTATTCCGCTTCGTAAGTTGTTTTCTTTATGGAAGATTTACGTCACATTTGTGAAACGGAGGAAGGTACTTATTTACAATTTAAAAAAAAAAAATCCAAATGCGCTATAAAATCCAGAAAATGCGGTGGGGTTTTACTGTTTTATGCTTGGCGTACTAGGAAGATGTCACACATTTTCCGTGTAATTGGTGAAATTGTAAACGAAAGGTTACTTGAAGCCAAGTGGGAAAGGGGAGGGTAAGAGGCATGGGGGATAAGGCCAGCTATTTCAGTTTGGGGTAAGGGGGGACTGGCCTTCCTGGCGGGTTCTTTCTTGGGGGTAACTGGGGCCCTCTCACATTGCATTTAGTTTAGCTTGCCAGTGCCACGTGTGGAACTACCCGTGGACAGAATGACATACAAAAGTGAAAAAACAATACAAAAATGTAAATTTCGACAAATCCGTGCATTGTGATAAAAAGTGTTTGAATTAACCGTGCATATCCTGTTGCAGATGGCTGTCCATACATTTGTGTTTTATTCTGACTTGGGGCATGAATGACTTGTGGCAACGGCTCCCAAGGTTACTTATGTTTTTAGTGACTACAAGTTGCCTCATCTTGCACGTTGCACTGCATCCTTCCAAGGTAAAAATACAATTATTACGAAAGAATAGTTAGCATAATAAACGGTAGAGTTTTTAGAAAACTAAGACATATGTCAGACTTGTTGGCATTTACATTGATGCTAACATTTGGGATCTACTGACTGTTTCATAGTAAAGCAATGTACCGGTATAACATTTATTAAAAGTGGATGCTCATTTTTTTTGCATCAATAGTAATGCTGATAATTCTGGAACTCGAATAAAGAATAATGTCAGGAAACACTGAAAACGAAACGACCGTGATAGAATAAATTTCCAGCATTAATTTTTGCCACTTTTATTCTGTTCTCATTTATTTTCAGATGGAGGTTTTTTCCGACATGTTCCTCTTCATGAACATGTTTACTGTAGCATCACTTCTAATTCTGATTGGTAACCGACCCGAGCTCCACGCCTTCTTGTCTTTTGTACTCTGCCTGTGCGGTATTTTACTTGACTACTTCTCGTGTTGGCGTCGAATTTTCCGTTACGTTTGGGACGATGACGTAACGTCAGCCGACGTTGGTAACGAACGCACAAGCAGCAGATGGCAGTGGCGTATCCAGAATTCGCCAGACGAGGGCTGCCAACCCCAAAGGTGGTGGCAGCAACCTAATATTTTGGCAAATTTTGCTCGAAAACTACTTGGATCAGCCACTGATGATGCAGCGCCATCTGAAGTTGGTAACGAACGCACCAACAGCAGGAGATGTAGAAAATTCTTGAAACCCATTTGGGTAATCTACAGCCTCATTGTGGGATTGCAGCTTCTTGCACAGGTCGCTCAGAAAAGGAGAGAAGAATGGTAAGTGAGATTTTGCGGCCGGATAGGTTTACCATCTCTATCTCAGAACACAATCTCTCTCAAGCGCACAGGAGCCATTCAGTTGTGCACAACTTTGAAATGCAATGACGTCTATGAGGAGTCTTGCAAGGTGCGCCCCTCCCCCCGCCGCCCGACAGGATAAGGACAGGACAGTGGTTACCGCCCCCCCCCCCCTTCGGGACAGGCTACGTCGCAGGCGGTGCGCCTCTTGCAGTCACGCTGGAGGACTTTCTTGTTGCAATCAAATTCTAGGTCGCATCGCAGATCAGAACAAGAAAGTCCTCCTGCCTGAACGCAAGAGGCATACCGCGTCGCGTAGCAAGTACTCGCTCTGCTGTCCCGTCTGGAGGTGCGTACCCCAGTCCTGGCCCTTGCCCCTGCCCTGACGTGGCCACGTGGGGGTGGGGGGTATCCTGGGGTACCCCCCCTGTGGACAAACAGACACCTATGAAAACAGTACCTTCGCGTCGTACTACATACGCGGGCGGTAATTATATAGCAAAGTTTCACGTACCTGGATCCACCACCGCAAGGTCTACGATAGACTGCATTGGTTCAGTTAATTTTGATTGTCTTTTAAATAATGTTAGAGGCTATTCACATCGAGTGAAAGCAAACATTTTCTCTAATGTTTCTATTTTTTTCGCTCCCATTTTCGCCCAGTGTAAATGTTCCCTTTTGTGCACATGCAGTAGCTTTATTAATGTAAATTTGAACATTTATTTGCAGGCACAATCCGGATGGTGATGATGACCTACTCGCATTTGTGGAAATTAACTTGATCTTTGTCTTCATTTTGCTTCCAATTGAAGTGTTAGTACAAGTTTACTACTATGGTACAAAGCAATGGCGGATCCAAGGGGGTGCCAGGGAACTTTGGGTCTGGCGCCCTCCGTCTTGGAAATCCGGGACCCACCACCATTGGCGGATCTAAGGGGTGCCAGGGATGCGCCCCCTCCCCCCTCTGGGTCCGATTTGTTTCATTTTCATGCAGTTTTTGGGAAACATTTCGCCAAATAATAGGTTGGCGCCCCCACCTTGGGGGTTGGCCGTCCCTGTCTGGGAAATCCTAGATCCGCCTCTGCACAGAGTAGGGGAGAGTGAGCGCTGTTTAGGAAAAACTAGTAAAGTTTTGGAAATAAAATATTACGGGAAAATCTTTGGATAAAAGTGAAACAATTTCTTTATCAGAAAAATATAGTTGTTATCTCGAATTTCTTAAATTCTGCTGAAATGAATTGTTATTAGACAAATGCCTTTTTTGGTATTCTTATGTTTTTTTTTTTGGAAATAGAAAAGCTCTATTGCAAAAGAAAATTCGCCCAAGCGTAAAGTTTGAGAAAAACTAGGACCATTTGCATTAATTAAATTTGTAAAAGAATCACATGGAGAATGAAACGCGAGCGTGTAGTCAGACAGACAGACAAACAGACAGGACGATAGGATGAGACAAAACGAAGAATGATAAAATAAAGCAGCCAACGTCTCGGCAACGTCTCTCGCGAATCAAATGACGCCAAGACGTCGTATTATGACGCTAAATTTGAGTACAGAAACGGTCACTATTTCATCAAGAGGACCACCTAATCTCTCGAATTCAAGAGACAAAAAAATGAAAAAGAGTAGCCAGACAATTTAAAATGGAAGTAATCACCAAACGGTTACGACTCAAACATTGCACTAGAAATTAGTCCATTTCAAATGGCTTTTCGGTAGCGCAAACCTAATTCATCATGGGCAATCGTGAGAATCGGTGGATATTTAGTGTCGCAAATTAAGTGAACTGAACTTCCTTTAATTCATAACTTCATTTTTGTAGAATTCGCCTCGTGAAGACGTTGTACAGGAGAAACAGTGGAGGATATGATCAGTGGCGTCTCTTTCGCTATTTCTTCATGTGAGTGATTTTTTAATAGTTCCGACGATACCACTGGCTTGTGGGTCCACGGTGGACAAATGGAAAAAATTAATAGAATTATGGCTTGTTCACACCATACAAAATCTGGCCCGTTTCGGATATTCGCACTGATATTATATTTTTGCATTAGAGTAAAAAATAATTTCTGTGCAAAGGAGTCCATTGCCAATTTTGAATGAAAAATAGACAGAAATTGGTTACCTTACCATGCGGTCCAAACCATAAGGGTCTGATTATCGGTCCGTTTTTCGCTACGTAGAGCGAACAGTCCTTTGAAATTACTTTGAAGAGCACAAGCGCCAATTTTAATCTACAGGCCTTATAAAGCCTTGAACAAGTCGTGTACATTCTCCGGCAGATTTTACAACTGTACATAGTTTTTTATTTGACTGTACATTGGCGGATCTAGGGGAGAGGTTGCCAGGGACTCGCCCTCCCCCCCCCTTTGTGTCCAATTTCTTTCATTTTTATGCAGTTTTCAAGAAAAATTTGGCCAAATAATGGGTTGGTGCCCCTTCTGGGAAATCCTGTATCCTGTGATTGAAAAGAATGTGTGCCGTCATGTCCACACTTCTACCTCAAAATTTAAGGGTGATAAGGTCAATAAAGGAACTATTTTTGGCAAAATATTGAATTACAGCTCCTCCCCCCGCGAGGGGATTAACACCCCTATGTTAAATTCTGGATCCGTCCATGTCCCTATAGTCTCATCAGGAAGTCAATTTAGGAGGCCACGAAGTATAATGGATAATTTACCCGTGCTATAGGCCTAATTGTTTCTGCTTGCAGGTCTTTGTTTGTTCTTATGGTCCACACGGAAATAATCAAACCACATTACGTGTTGAGCTTTGAAGTTAAGTACATAGCTGTTCCAGCTACAGTGTTCTTGGCCGTCTACACCGCTTTTCATCCACAGCAGGTGAGTGATTGAATACGCGGTAGGGAGTGTGTTTTACGGCTACCTGCCATTTGAGCAGTACCGGGGGGAGGTACCCTCTGCCCTTTCGTCCCTAATCCCTTGGGGGGGGGGGGTATCCCCTAGTCCTGTCACTGGTCCTGTCCAAAGTCCTGTCCTAGGTCCGGCCGAGGGGGCAAGGGGGGGGGTACCCCTAGTCCTGTCACTGGTCTTGTCCCAGGTCCTGCTAGAGGGGGAAAGGGGAGGGTGTAGGTAACCACCAGGAAGAGGGGAGGGGATATCTCCCTGGCCACGACATGAGTACCAGGACAAGGGGTACCCCCTACCCCATTGGGCAGGATAGTGAGCGCTTATTACGCGGCGGGTAGTACGGCTCTTGCGGTTACATAGGAGGACCTTCTTGTTGCACATGAATTTACCAAGAAGACTTCTTGTGTTCGATTTTTTTAAGGGAAAATATGACTAACTCCGCTCGAAAAGAACGGAAATGCCACATATCATGACGCCGTATGAAAATGTGTTCGGCTAAGATTACACCAACCGTCAACGTCACCATTTTGTACCATTTAAAAATAGGTTAAATGCAGTCCTGTGGTCCTATTTACACAGACGTAGATAGATAGATACTTCCTAATTGCATTCCTTTTCTTTGTGTGTTTACATTACAGATGAAAGTACTGCGTGATATTCACCTGTGTTTCAACATCTTTCTCACAATCTCTTTCATTTTGACTCTGATTGGTAAACCAAAATTATACGCAAATGTGGTTCACGCACTTTTACTGTGGACACCAGTAAAAAGTGCTTTTTCCCATGTGATAAAAGTCATCGCCAAAATCACAGGCATAAACTTTCATCAAGTGACTTCCAAAATCAAGGAATTAGTTGCTGAAATGTGGGAGAATCTAGATGATGATGACTTTCCGAATAATAGTCGTGAAGACAACAGGGCAGATTCTCCTATTAAACGTAAAAATGAAGCTTCTGTCGGCGAAAGAAACACTGAAGAAAAAGACGCCAAGAGTGACAGCGACGACAACTGCTTTGACGTCGACGCCGATGTTGATGCGTCATGTTCAAATAAAATAAAAGTTGCTGCACGCGATGAAAATGACGGTGATGAACCAAACGGTGGAATGGAAGCAACGTCTACAACGTTTTCCGAGGAATTTGGTAACTGTCGTGTTCTTAGTGAAAAACTAGTCCATGCCCCCCACTTCGTTTGGGTTTTCTTAAAAGATAGTTTTAACAACATGGTGTCATATCCCGAAAGTCCAATTATCGTAAAATGTAAAGGATTATAGGAAATACTGTTTCATTATCAGTAAGATATGTTATCATTTTTCGTATTCTTCGTTTTGAAAGTACAACACCATTGGCGGATCTGGTAGGCACGCCAGGGGCGCGTGCGCCCCTCTGGCCCAAAATTTCTTCATTTCATGCAGTTTTTGGGGAAAATTGGGCAAATAGTATATTGGCGCTCCTGCCCCTTGGGGGTTCCGCTACTGAACACCCTATCTCATATGTGCCTTGATTGAATTCCAATGCTTTTTTGCAGAGAGATGCACTGGACTCAAGACCATCTTCGGAGTACTCTCTATCTTGATTTCTACCTCACAACTTTGGAGGCATTACACGAATGTGAAGACAGCCGAACCCGAATGTCATTACACGTGAGTGGTCAATCTAAGGGCTTATTCACACCATGTGGATGCGAACGTGAATCTTAAGTATCACTCATAATAGTATTCTTTGTATGTTAGCTAAATTCATTGGTATGGTGTAAACGAATAAGAAAATCAGGCCTTGCAAATGGAGACGAATTGAATCTAAACACAGAAAAAAAAACAAACTATGAGATCCGAATATTAATTCACCAACACAATGTTAACCAAGGCCTCTTTTACACATACCGTCAATGTCACCGGTTTTTATGAGCGGCAGCATTGATATTTTTAACGTTGTGTCGCAACAGCACTGTAGGACTCCATTAAGCTAATTTTTAAATGCCAAAAAAAAAACCCCAAAAAAACCGCTGCCGTTGACGATAAAAGTAAACGGACCTTGCCATGAAGTGCCTTTTCAAATCGCAGAAAGACACGGTTGACTCTGGGCATTCTATCCACTGTTTTAGGTTCTACGGTCGATGTGAAATGCCAGAACCAGAACCAGTGGATTACCATCACGGTGCGACATCGCTGCTATGGATTCTGGAGCTATTTCCGGTTCCGCTGTGAGTGACACACTTAATTTGATAGACGCTTTGAGTGATCCACATTTTTTATTTGATAGAAGCTTTTATCTCTGATATTTGAGTACAATTAAACCTTCTTTGGGTGGTCGCTCCTGACTGTTCATCTCCTCTTAAAGGCTCATTCACACTGTGCGTTTTTTTCTGATTGCGACTACGATTTGGTTTTGTTTGTAATGGGCTAGATAAGAAGAATCACAATCACAATCAGAAAGAGTCGCACAGTGTGAACGAGCCCTAAAGCCTATTCACACCAAGAGAAAGCGCGAGGAGAAACGAACAAGATAAAAAAACAATAAAAAAAGATCAAAGAGTAATCAGAAAAGATCAAAGAATAAGCAACAAACGTCAAAAGATCACTTTCTCTTTCGCTTTAACTCGGTGTGAATGGGCCTTCAGAGCAAAATAATCTCACGCATGTTATATCCCAATTATTATCCATTATTTTACCACTCCATTTGCCGGTGATCTTCCTTTTATGACCAAATTTGTTCTTTAGAAGCTATTTGCACTTTGTGTCGATAGTCATTTGTGATCTGTTTGTGACTTTTATGTCGTTCTTGAAGATATCGAACCAAGTGCATTGGAATAGGAATTCTTTATGTTAGGAATTTGACCGACAGTTTACCGACAGTAGAGATTTTGTTATGACAAACTATTTTAGAAAAGTAATAGTAACACCAGGCCAGTCAGCATGCAGTTTATTTTATGGAACACACCACTTTTTATTACAACAGATGTCCGTAGCACATCATACCCTCACAGGGTGGGTATGGGTACCCCTCTGGAATCACGTTCATCTCACTAGTCAGGACGATGTCAAAGCCTTCTACTCCCGGCCATGTCGCCTGCATTTAAATAGAGAAAAATGATAACCGTAGTTGATGCGAGGCAAGGACGGATATAAGGGGATGGCACGCACCTCCAATTTCTTTTATGCTCATATAGTTTTCGAGAAATTGGCCAATTCATAGGTTGGCGTCGACACCATCTGGGAAATCCTGGATTCGCCACAAGAGGTGAACAAGAGCGTCAATTTTTGTACAATGAAAAGGCTGTAGTAGGCAGGTCCATGTTAAATTAATTTCGTGGTGCTCAATAAAGTTTCGTAGAATTCAAAATCCATCACCAGTGGGACACCATTTTAGCTCAGTTGTTCGTTAAACAGCTATGTTTTTCTTGTGAAAAGGGACTTTTGATGATATTATGTCATCAAGCTTTAGATTTTAATTTGGGTTTTGATGATACAATTTTTTATTGTCATTTGAAATGAAATTTTGGTTGGTGATAGTAGGGGATAAAGATAGGGATATTGTGAAGCAGAAGAACTGTAGTTGTCTTCAACATTTGTGCAAAAAATCCAAATGACCCACGTGTTCATGTTGTAGCTGTTTGATATAATATAATAACATTGACAGGAAAGATCTCGCACTAACATTATATACGAGATATACCGGCCGGCCCCTACCAACCTGACCTTGAGGCTTGGGGCACGATGGGTCCCCTACTAACATGATCTAGGGGTGGACCTGGGGAAGAGGAGGGCGGCAACCCGTCCCCATGTGAACAGGATCACGTACACGAGTGAAAACATTGCCTTCCCTCGTACCTCGTGGTCGGTAGATTACATTTTATTGTGTCGTTCAGCACAATTACCGACCACGTACGTAGTACGAGGGGAGGTAATATTTTCACTTTGTCTGTCTGTGGGGTACTCAAATCATATACACAGTTGGGGGAGGGATCTGTGGGGTTCTGTCTAGCAGAGGAGAGGGGGGTACTTGGATCATACACATAACTAGGGAGTCTGTGGGGGTCAATCCCACAGCTGGAGGGGTGGGTACTCAGGCCCACAGCCAGGGGAGAACTCAGGCCCACACCCCCTCCCCCCACACACCCCCACGGATAGGACAGCACAGTGAGCACTTTCTACACAGCGGTCGGGAGGCCTCTTGCGTTCACGCAGGAGGACTTTCTTGTTTACCTTAAATACTGTGAAGAGAGGAAATAGGTGCGTTTTGATTGGCATATAAATGGTTGATTACCTCAATGAAGAAGGCTCTGTAGTGGTTCTCTGGTGGCTGTTCTACGGTTAGTTTGAAGACCCCTCCTCCCTGGATAATGACAGTAATGACAGTCAGAAAAACAGAGAAGCATTTGGAATAAAATATCAAAAATATGAATATATCAAAGATGAACTATACCAGATCCTCCACTTGGGTTTCGTTGTAGCAAGTTCCTTGGAGCTCGTAAGGGTATCCTGCTCTTCTACGGAAATCTCTCCTGTAAAACATGTTACTACAGTAACATCAAGGATGTTAATGTACACCATTCTGACATTTTCTGTTTTTGAATTTGAAGGTATGAAGTCATGTATTCTTGGAATGCTTTGTCAATTACCTTTCATAGAAAGTAGGCATAGTTGCAGTTCACATTGGAAGGTAAAATTATTGTTATTGGTGACGTCGCAACGATCAAAGAAAATTTCGCCTTGACTTTCGATCAATGCAAATCCTTCCGCATCATTCTACTGACCTTACTTCGGACACCGTTGTGGACACGTAACCAACAACCTTGCTTGGCGTACGGCTTGTATAAACGGTCACTGTGCCATTGGTATCATTCTGTGCAATTAAGTGGTCACAATTATGTAGCGTCTTAGTTTAAAGATTTAGTCGAAAAAATTACATTTTGAGAAAGCTGTCCATAACCGCTCCCGCATTCCCGAATTTCGGCCCAATACAGGTCAGGCACGGTTAATTCGAACTGATTCGTCGGCAATGTTCTTCTTCGAAATAGGTGGAATTCAAATTAACAGTGCATTTTAGCATTAACTGATAAGACAGTGTGTAGTAAAAAACTTTGAATTAAGTGGAACTTCGTATTAACCATGTTCGAATTAACCGTGTCCAACCTGTATCTTGAATCTTGGACACAAAATGAATGTGTCCTAAACGATTTAAACGTTATGAATTCTGAATATTTACAAGAACGACACAAAACTTTTGTCGAAACTCTTGACTGAATTCATGGCAATACGATAAAAAAATTTAGTTAGTTAAATTTTTCAGTCTGTGTCTCAACCTATTTTTGTGTGACTTACATAACATAGTAAAATTAGTTTAAATGACACCAAAATATGAGGAGCACAGTGACTTGTAGACTACATTTTGGAACTGAATCTCGACAAATGGTTGCCTTTGTTTCTCAGAATTAATTTTTTGTGGGTGACGTTTTGCCCATCAGTATAAATCTAACAGACCCTTTCGTCAAATCATTAAGTCACAGTTGAGTTCTTAGCGATTAAACAAGTCATAATTTGCATTTGCTGAATATCAAGGTGTTGGGGTGAGTATGTTGTACAGATACATTTGCTGACCTCATCTCAGGAACAGAAACTCAAACGCGGGTTCTCGCAGAATTGCATAAATGTTGACTGAATTTACTGTAATTCGTTACTTCGGTAATTTAATTTGACAAGAATGAAGCTCTTCTGTACAATATATTTGGTGAGTAGAATGTATTGTTTATCACATGGATACCCGGGCCGAAGTGCTTTATCGAGAACTCGTCACTTTGACACACAGGTGTTGTAGAATCTCAGTGATTTCTCGAGTTCTTTAACTATGCTTCCCAGCGTCTTGCTGACAACATATTTAATATTTTGTACATGGACACCATGAGAGACGTCCTTCATTATTCACAGTAGTTATCTTTGGGGACCGGATACTTTGAATTAGACACAGATATCCAAATATCGCTACTGGCTCAATATTTCCCCTAACAATTGTTGTGTACAATGTGAACTGGATTATCGATAGAGTTCGGATAATCCAACTTTAGAATCAAACTCAAAGTATAGTTAAAATATCTCTTAATCTTAGTACACTTATGATTTATTTTAGCACATATGTATATTTTCCCACAGTTTGTGATTGTCTTTATCGCCATTATCACTGGAGATCCTCAGGACGACGCTGAAATCGCTTGTGGAGATAACCAACCGTTCATACTAACAGAATTGAGTGGTAAATACAAAACAATTTCATTTGCTGTGTGATGTTATCTATTTAGCTGTTTCCAGGGTGCACAGTGGAATTACAAGATCTGAAATATTGCACCATTGTCGACAAAAAATAAAATTGAAATGAAAGTTTTATTCAAAGTTGTGTTTTGAACGTTCGCAACGTCATCATCATGACATCACCACAGTGTTCTGTGAAAATAAATTCCTACCATTGACTGCAGCTTGAAGTAGGCCCTATGATGATGAAGTGCCAAGGCATTTTACCCAAATACCATGGAAATACCGAATTAATCACTAAGCTGACTCTTAACGAACCAGTAATAAGAAATTTTTTAAATCTTGATTTCGAAGTTTGCCATTTCTTTTGATAGACATTTCATGTTGAAACTTGAATAATCAATTTAAACGCTTATCTTTTTGGTACTTAGGTGTTGTAGAATCGCTGGGATTCCCTGATTCCTATCCGACTAATGATGAATGATCGCTCCGCCGGAAGTTCCGGATGGTCACGTGAGTATTCTACGTTATTATTATTATTTTTGCCTGATTTCGTGTCTTTTGAGGATTTTGATTTATTCCATTAAATTCTGCTGTTCAAACCATTATTTAGTAAATAAACAGAAAGTGAATTTTTGCACAGTTGAAATATCACTGGAACTAATTTTCAAGAGCTGCAAAGATCGGATTGCGCGATGTTGAATTTGCAGTGATTCTGTTTCTCAAAATATGGGGACAATTCACCCATGAGTTAAGAATTTTATAGGTGGGTTTTATCACGCAGTCTAGTTGGTTTATCAGTCTGGAAAAGAAACTAAAATTACAGTTAGTTTTAATAAATCGCCAAAAGAATTTTGCAAAATAAACTTCGACCTGTCATTTATTTACATCCAATCCATTTCTTTATGAACTTGGCATGCACTAAGTGTGAACAGATATGCTTTTCATGTTCTAGATGGCAACGATGGGCAAATTGCATGAGATTGTTTGAATCAAGGACGAGTGAAACAATCCGAGATTATTCTCTCCTCGTTGCCGTCCAAATTCTGCTAATCACAGCTATTCGTCCACAATGAGATGTTAATATTGCGGTAATTTGCAGTGAAATAAATGACAGAAGTTCTCGTTCGATATGTATTTTCTCTACAAACATGGTAATGACGACTCAACATGGTCTTACCCTGTCTTACCATGTCTTATTTCAGGAGCTCTACTTAACTGTTGAGTACTTTTCCACCATTGCAGATCTGCTAAAGATTTACAGTAGGTACTTAAAAATAACAAAAAATAGATCTAGATTCAAACAAGAACAGAAAACAGAAAATAAAGTGAGGGCAAACATTTTTTTTCTGTTTGATTTCTTTCACATTGAAACAAAGGAAACATATGAGACGTTTTTCATTTCCTTTTTCTGTTCAGATGACAAAGGTCGGATTTTCATCGTTCTTGACGATAACGTTGCAATGGACGTTCTAACAATAAATTCCAAAAGCGCTCTTCTGTATTTCAACTCCTTAGGGAACATTGTCGGTGTTGGATTCAGGATACATTATGAGTTCGCGGATGAAAGTCCTGGTAAGAAATACACTTGGTATGTTTTTTGTTCAGCTTATTACCGCCCGCATCTAAAGGATAAATTAAGGTAATGTTTTCAGTTTATTCAGCAGGAGGAGGGGGTACACTCCAGTCTCTAGTCCCCTTCCCCCCACCCCTAGCTAGGACCGGGACATGCGTACCTCTCCCTAACACCTGCCACCTCCCCGAGCCAAGACTTGGACAGGGGTACCCCCTCCCCCCGCTATGGCCAAGATACGCCACGGGCGGTACGGCTCTTACCGCCACGCGGAATGACTTTCTTGTTTTGGCCGAATTTGCTCAAGAGACATATCAAGTACTTGAATAATGTTGAAGTATCAACATTTCTTAATTTGCTAAAGTATGTCTCTAACCGCAAAAAAGATCATCATTGAATTTTTGTTACAGTCCAGAATTTGACGCAATTAGCCTGCGACCCGGATACGATGCCTTATACCATGACACTACAAGATGGACTGATAGAGAGTCTGCACTATCCTAACATGTACTCACCACTTCTGTGTCAGTGGCACATAAACGTTCCAGTGGAGAAAGCGCCTTTCGTGAGTACAGTAGGGTGTATTCCAGTTTAAAGTCTCCACCAACTTATCTTTTCCATTCTATCATTGGGCTTCCAAAAGCTGCAGGAACAGGTTTTATTGTGTTCGTGCAGGTGATTTTACGGTCGAAATTTCGATCAATACTGATTTTGCTGAGACACATGC
Organism: Haplosyllis leylae; assembly: GCA_038406175.1. NCBI lineage: Eukaryota > Metazoa > Annelida > Polychaeta > Phyllodocida > Syllidae > Haplosyllis > Haplosyllis leylae. The sequence goes on from JBCAUG010406690.1 coordinate 14,420, forward strand.
AAGGTACACCTTTAATTGGCAATGTTACTACCTCATCACAATGACTGATAAAAATATAACAATTATGTTATGTCGTATTTCAGGGTCTATACGTATCATACTATTGATGGAATTTGTAGGATTGGTTCTGACACTGGAAAGACACTAAATTTTACCGGAAGTGAGGTTTTCCTGGAAATCGACCCAGAAGATTACAACCCAGCGGCGCATGGTTTCCAACTGGCTTATTACCCAGTAGACCCAGGTAACAGACTTTTTACTCCAATTCAAATAACATCAAAAAACACCTTTCACTGCAAAACTCTGCAGCCCAGGTCAGATCTCAAAACAGAGCTACCAATACAAAACAGGGGCAACTAGTGCCCCCACAGAGGACTGATATCATCGAAAACTTTAAAAACATAAAATATTGTGTTTGGATCTTAACCAAATGTACCTATTTCTGTTGATTGCTCTTGTAGCAATCCGAAACTTTCACAGTTCTTGCAACAAAGAATAAGGGTTATGGCGCGACAGATCACTGACTGGTTCAGGCGTAATTCCCAATTTTCTCCTGTTATTTCCTGTCACAGCTTGTCTGACTGATGAAGGAGCTGAGATCCAGATTCCAGATGACGGGGATCATTTTGGAACTGTGAGGTCACCAGGATTTCCGTACATAGTTCCGGAACATTCCAGATGCAGATGGACGATTATTGCGCCAAGCGGAAAGGTACACAAACTTTGTCTTTTGAGTTATGACTGGCAGTAGACTTTGTCTGAGACCATCCAGTTAAAAGCTTTACAGAGGTAGCGATAATCTTATTCTACATACAACAGTGATTGCTAATACACTAAAGTCTTTGGGGCGATTGGTTTTTCATAAATGAATGAAATAGTTATCCCTCATGCAAAGGTAACAAGGACTCATATAAATATTCTCTAAATCTGACAGCATTCTACAGCATCAAATTTAGAGTTAAATGTAATATTTAGTTCTATTCCTCTTTTCAGAGTCTGATCCTTTCATCCACTGTAATTCACATCCACGAGAGTGTGGATTGTGAGGACGAATACCTGGAAATAGTGGATGGAGGAGCGGATGATGGTATTTCTCTGGGAAGGTAAAATTCGGAAACAAAATCAGTTAGCGAATTTCATTTTGTGTCTGATGATTCATAATGTTGCCTCAAAAATTATTTCATTGTCCATTTTAGTAATTTCCTCTTTTTCAGATATTGTGGCAACACAACGTTTGGTTCGATTCCATCGCCAAGTGGGACGATGCAACTGAAATTGAAAACAGAGGATCACCCTGACGACATCCCAGTTGCCGTTGGATTCAGTGTTGATTATGAGACGGCCTGATTTATTAGTCTCTATCTGTAGTGTAATCTAAAATAAATTATTAATTGATGTTAGATTTCATAAATCTATAACCTCTTTGGATATTTCAAAAGAAATATTTGATGAACAAAAAGTCCTTCTGCGTGGCCGCAAGAGGCGTACTGTCCGCCGCGCAGAAAGCACTCGCTCTCCTGTAAGGGGAAGGGTACCCTTAACCTGGGAAATCCTATCCTTGCTGGGGGAGGGGTACCCCTATCCTGGCCAGGACATACCCCTATAATTTGTTGAAGTATAAAGCATATCCATACACGTTCTTATAAGACAGATGATTATCCAATATTCATTTGTACAAATCAGTTGAATTCAAAAGCAAATAAGTAAACTCTAATAGGAAACAAAGTGTCACCAATATTTACACTGTCTTTGTTTGTGTAGTAAAACTCAACCCCAGTCAGAATTGAGTGTCCACCAGGTCAGTGAGGAGAGCAAGAGTTGTTTAATC
>JBCAUG010406800.1:0-16245 GCA_038406175.1 Haplosyllis leylae
ATAAAAAATAAATAGTATAACTTGGAACAAGTGATACTTCTTTTATTACTATTGCTGTTAGTTCTTCAATAAAAAAACACAGGGAAAATTTCTGCAACACAGGGAAAACACAGGGAATTTCATGTCGGCAAGAACGTGGCCACCCTGATTGATTATACAGTTCTCTATCCTGTATTTCAGCATATCAATCCGGGGCCTGATTCCCAGTAAACAGTACAAGTTCGTGATTGTGTCTGAGAACGGAGTCAGTCAGCAGGCGGGGACAGAACGCTCGGCCGCTATTGTCGTCACCACAGAAGCTGCAAGTGAGTATTTCAATTTTCTGGGTTTTTTTTTTCAATTTCACGATGTCGGCTACGATCAATATTTGCCAGAAATTTCATTAAAAAAGACGAAATTGCCTGTTTTACGAGTAGATTGTAACCTTTGGTTGGTAAATTCCTTAGAACGACTTAAGTATACATTGAACAGTCAAATGACAGAAAATAATATTTGATCCAGATTAATTTTTATTCAGATAGTATCAAACACTTTGAATGCGTTGCTCAGGAGTTTCACTTCGTTGAACCCCTTGTTGAAAAGAACAGTTTAGCAGTTTCCTTCTGGGGTTTTGTGGTAAAGTGTTTTTGGTATTAAATCTCACATTGAAGCCAAGTTATCAGGCAGCTAATGAGAAGTTGCCATTATTATTGCTGGAGGTGTCTCAATCTCTTTCGATTTTCTAAGTAACACCGTATTGAACATTTAATATTTGAACTGAGATTATAACATTGATGAACCGAACGGTTTTGGTGACCAATACTTGTATTGAGCCGGACTAAGGGCACTTTATGACCATTAATTGATCAATATTCGCATTGTGCTGATAAGAAGCACTTTATCACATCAAAGGTGCGAAATTATCCGAAATTACAGCGGCCTGTCTAACATAACGGCATGTCATGTCAGCTTGTCTGTCTGTCTGGGTAATTTTCGTGCATGCTTGAAACACTTGGCCTTGTTTCAACACAATTATTAATTGTTTGGCAAGTAAGAAAAAAATGGAATTGCGTGGGGGATAAAAAATTTTAAAACAATAGTTAACTGCGCGCACTGGAGAATGTGGGACGCGTACTTGCTGGTAGAATTGCGTGACTTGTACAGCTGCTGCGTGAAGAAGGACTTGACACTATCTCTACAAACACCAGTATTTATCGATTTTAGTGATAATTTTACGTGAACCTGGGGGGTTATCGGTAAAAGTTGATTGGCGGTAAGAATTGGCGCAGGAGAGAGGGAATCTGATTGTTTCTAACTTGGAGACAATAGCTCATATCGGGTCCACAAACACATAATTGTGCTTCAAGGAGAGATAATCTGTACTTCACCCAGCTTATGTCATCTTACGAGCGTTGGTATTGTCCTCTTGTTAATTTCAAGACTCATTTCAAGCATTGTTGTTTCCGTTAGCTACATTCACTTGTAATGATAGACCATTCAACATGCCACAAGGTTTATTCCTGCGCCATCACTTATTTATCTGGAAGTTCCCAGTGATACTCGTCAGGCTTATGGTATTGTGTGGGTCAGAATGGAGAACCACTGTTAAAAAATGATTTGGGTCCGTTAGTCCATTGCTCTAATTACGCTTCCCCAGGAAGGACAAGCTTTTCCTGGGATAAACGAGGGAATCAGTGAAAACTTTCACGCACGTTGGCAATGAAGAAGCAAAGAGGTCGTGACAATAAAGCATTTCTCAATGACCACTCCATCAGTGAAAGAGTGAAGGAAAAAACCTGTCATGAGATCTGGCCAGCACTTAACAAACCACTCCAGTAATGAGAATTTTTAAACAAAATAATAATGACCTCATTAAAACACAGCCTTTGTGCATAACTTGAAAGAAAAGGTAATGACAAGTTCTCTTGCTGTGATAAAATTGTAGATATTCTGATAATTTGTTGTAACATGGAGCTAACTTGTATTTGCGCAGACATACTGCGTTTCCCACATTTTCTATGGTGATAAAAGGGAGAAGAATGTATCAAGTGCTACTCATGAGATTAGTCTATTTTGAAAATAAATTATTTTTTTGTGATTTTCATGATGATTCACACAGGAAACGTTGGTTACTGCAAACAGATCAGCTGTGAATTTATTGTAGCATTAACCCCGGTAACATTGTCAAGTGGCTAGCACCGAGGACCTCTGATCTGACTTTTCAACACGTCGTCAGTTCTTGTGGGAGAGAACATGCGCGCCTAGCTGTGTGTTGGAGCCATTGTTGATTATACAAATGCGACATTGCGTCATAGACTCCTGATGCCCAGTGTGAATGAACCAATATAAACATAGCTCTGACGATGGAGGGATCCGTCCAGTCCCACCACTGGTGGTAATTACGGCGGACAACTTTTTTTCCTAGGGGTGCGAAAATCTGCAGCATAAAATTTTGCGTGATCTTCCCCCATCACCCCTTTTTCTCGACTCTCTCGGCTGACATCAGCTTGACATCTCAGCATTTTGAAGTAAATACGCACCATTCCCTCCTAATGCTTCTGATAGCCATCAGAACTCTTGAAATGCTCACCCCACTCCACTGAAGAAGTGTTTTCTAAGTGGGAATTTCTTTACGTTTTTCTTTCCTCGGGGGGGGGGGGGTGGTGGTTCTGAAATAAATTTTACAAAGAAATGTGAACGCTTTAATGCGCCAGACGATATTAAACTCTAGGAAAGCCTACAAGTACACACCCATGCAGAGCAGACAGGCATTGTGAACAGTTGTGTACCCATAATGGGAAGAATCTTGACAAAAGAAGGAGTAACCCCGTTTTGAGTGTGTGAGCAAGACGTATGTCTGAGACCCGAATTTAAGCGGAGTTGCATGGTGAGATCATAAGATTACCCGCGTGTCCACTCTTAAACCCTCGACTCGATCTATTGTGTTTATCGCCAAAAGTAGAGATGTAGTTACCGACGAGACAACAGCTACCGATTATCGAGTCTGATGGCCGGCGAAAAATGCGTTGTGACATGAGAATGTTTACGCGACTAACAATCTGCTTTGATTATCAGACTGATCTAGTCGTAGGTTTTGTTGGGAGTTTTAGACGACTGATGGTATCACTGCTAGATTAAAGTCCAAGAGTGAACCCACTGGTTCTTCAACGAATAAATAATACACAGGGCTCGAGCATATCATACATAGGTGATCACTTATGTGGTGCATGGTTTTCTTCAACTGAAGAAAAAAATCCTCCAGTAAGAATTTAGTCAAAGAAAAACACTTTTCAAAGAGGCGGTTGGAAGTCTGAGAACGTCTATAGGGTGGTCCTTAGGGAAGGCCGGACCCAACGCTATTCAGAGGCCAGCAATAAAAACAACCCACAAATAGAATTTCAGTAGACATAGAATCCGTGAAATTTTGTTCATTTTAACAATTTCTGACGTTTGAAAGAACCTTTTAGATATTAGGCACACAGGCGGTGTTCTTTGACAAACTTTCATCTTCAAAATCCATGATAAATTATTAATTAATTTTGCTTCTATTTCAGTACCAGCGAAGGTGCAAAGTCTAAAAATTTCCAGTGTGGGTAGTGACACAATAACTATAGCCTGGGACCATCCCTCGGATCCCTACACTAAAATGAATGAGTACAACATCAAGTACTACCAAAAGGAGAACCTGAACACAACCCAGAACATCCTAACAACCAGGACCAATCACACGATATCCGCTCTCAAGCTGCAAACAGAATATGTCTTCATGGTAAGATATCCTAAATATTCCTTCTTGAGAACATTTACAGTCAAAAATCTTAAATATTCCTTCTTGAGAACATTTACAGTCAAAAGTTCAATCAGAAAACAAGCTATGCACGTTGAATGGACATGCAACAGTACAACTGGTGTGTTCTCACAGTGTGGCGGGTTTTAAATTTCACCAAATAAGGCATCTGTGCCAATGTAAAATGACAGTTGTATTGATTGGTAAATCATATGTGACTTTTCAATGCTTCATCGTATTTCTAAAGGTATTATGCTGAGCTGAAATGAGACCTCAGCTAATAATTGTTAATTATACACTATTTCCAAATTAACTACATTCATAAAGATGCCACGGTACATCAATTGATACATAAATTTATTGATTTTTCATATCTTGGGAGTAAGTGGAATAAAAACATGTGGATGCCCTTAGTCCAAAACATATATGTTTAATAGAACGACTATGTGACATCTCATTTTAAATATTTCTTTAAGAGGGTGATCATTTTGCTCCTCTTCCTGATTTACTAAGACTTTCTGCCTGAAAGAATTTCTATGCTAAACTGTGCTAAAGTTGAAATGATAGTCCCCTTGTTACCTATTTAAGGATAGAATAGCAATAGTTACTGTTGTACTTGTGCCGCACCGCGGTAAAAATGATCAGGGATCACATTGTTTTAATTGCTCGATCAGACTCGATCAAAAGGTAATTGCGGTAGATTACCGGGATTCGGGTAACACATTACACACTCTGTAGGCGACGGGTTTATATGACCTATCATTTGTCCAACTAAGTTATTTCCTTAAACAGTTGGCCTGATGCTGAGGTATTTTTCAGCACCACAAATGGTTTGATTTTCAAGGAGTTTTGATGCACTTGAGCCTGGGGCACCTTGGTTTTTTCTGGGTCTTTTGAGTCGGTAAAGAATGATAAGTATAGGGTTTTTTCAATGTGAATTATGAAGCAGATAAAGTTCCTCTGTCGAAATCGTACTACCACATTGCCCGATGATTATCCGTTTGAGTTGAAAAAAAACTACCAAAAATACTGTTACTAGTTGCACATCATTTGTACCTCTAAAATGCAAATTCCGTTCTGAAGCTTTAGAATGGTAAAATCTTTTGAAGCTTGTTATTCTCAAGTGAAGTTCCATCGGAACTTTATTTTCGTTTAATTCCTGTTTATAGTAGTAGTGCCGAGACCAGTAGAAGAAATGATAAGAGAATACATAATTGTCTGTAGACTCTTCTGGGCTTATTGCGCCCAATGCATTAGTGACAAGAGCCGACTGTCTATTTACAGTCCAAACCTCCTATTGAATGGAGATTTGCTGAATGTAAACAATAGCTTCGAAGTGTAGGACTCCAGTGACCAGAAAGAAATAGTTGATTCTGGTAGAACTCATTTGGCCACGGACAACTCTTTTCTTCTGAAGTTGAGCAATATTTGTGCATCAGCAGAAAGCGGTGGGAAGGTTTTGATAGCAGTGATTACTTTTGCTGACCCCTGTACAGAATACGAGATGAACGTTCCACACTGCCCAATAGATTTCGACCCAAAGATCCCTTTGCCTCTAGCTGATGAAAAAGAATGGAAAACGCTTAGAGGTCAGGCAGATGAGGTCATTTCGCATTTGGGAAAAATCCCTCCCATGGAAATTGAGTGACATTGTATGCCTGACGTATTGGAAGTTTTTGTTGGAAGCAAATTGCGATTTGATGTAGCCTGGGAGTGCTGAAAAGAGGCACTTATAATAAGTATAGAACGCTGAATGTTTGCTTAAGTTCCTGGCCTTGCAAGGAAGGTATCTCCACCATTGTTGGACATTTTAAACCATGTGTAAGCTTAATATTCTCCACATCTGGGGGGCTTTGTCGGCTCCTGCAGACGATGTTTGTCGACTTTTACAGCCAATTGATTCGGACAAAAATGGTACTTTTCAAGAACCTGCCAATCATGTTTTCTCATTAAAATTTTGTAAATGCCTGGTGTTTGGGTAAATATCAGCAGTTCCTTTTCAATCAGACTTGCTTCGGGGGTCACTTTCAGATGAGACGCTTTGAATGAAATCACCTAGAGAGTTGACACAAAAAACCCTGTCGCATTGGTTTACGTCAGGTGGCAGCAGCACTTAGGCAATCCGTACACAGTCCTGTAGATGGCTTCTGACTGAAACAAGTTGTATATTTCAGGTCCGAGGTAAAACTGAACGAGGATGGGGAGAGTTCAGTAACCCCATTACTGCGACAACAGGTCATATCGGTACGTCATGTATATTTTGTTTTCACAAACATTAAATGTTTAATCAACATCATCAATTATGAATATATAACAGCGGAAAGTTTCTCCCCAAATATGGCACTGTTCTTGGAAGCTCTAGAAGCGAACTAAACTATTTTGTACATTGCAATAAAAATATTCTTTGAAACGGTCTTCCTTTGCATGCAATTCACTTACTAAAAGACAAGTGGAATATGGCTTCTTTACATTCAAATTCTCGTTATATTAATATTTATGTATTAAGTTGCACACATCACTTCGTTATTTTTGGCCTCCCAAAAAATTGGTTGGAAAATATCATTGAATTTGTGTTGCAAATCTGTAAAGGCTTTTTTGTTTATTTCGCAGTTTTTCTTGTTTTGCCTTCATCTGCAATGCAGTTGCACTTAATTTTTAGTCACTAAAAAATACAAAAAAATATATACATATATTCTTCAAATCTTACATTTCCATACATTTTCAACATATCTATAAAAGGAATGCTTTTGTATTTTTCTTTTTCATGAACTTGCCTGCATGGTGCCTTCTACACTTCCTCTGAACCATGAATGGCTAACTTACACTGGCTGCTCACCACTTGCCGCATTCATTCAACAGTAACTAAAGTGGATGTTCCAGGTGATAATCCTGTTGGAATCATCGCAGGATCCGCCGTGGCTGTCGTTGTCTGTATGATCATTGTTATCATCATGGTCATCATCTTTTTGAGAAGGTAAGCCAAGGTTTTAGGTTAATTTGATTTTCAAGTTTGTACATTTTTTTCCGGAATGTGGATTATTTCCCCTTAAAGCTGCTTTCTGTCAAAGCATTTTTTATTGTAAGTCTTCTGCACTGAGCTCTCTTTTTATTGCGCTCGAGACTAGAACTTTGTGAGATAGTACCTTTTTGTGCATACAAGAAAAGCTGGAAATAACGAAGACAGACCACCCTTATTTCAGATATGTTATGATAGCATTTAATCTGAAGCATAGACCATGCGAGAGGCACAAGCAACGCCACAACTTCATATCATGAAGTTGCATGAAATCAATTTCAAACATAATCTGATATAATAAGTTTACTGTTTGCGGTTCTGTTCTCTAAAGGTATAAAATTACTGGCGAGTGTGGTTTTGAAAAAAAAATGCATGATACTTATGGGTTTTTATATGGATTTTTCAAAGCATGAGAAGTTCGGGTCAAATTATTGTGATCAAGTCGTGTTTCGACTGGTAGGTATTATACGAACTTCCTGCTGAAACATACTTTTTAACATAAGCTACACCGGGCTTTCAGTTTATGTTCAAGAGTTGAGTTTTTGTTTAATCTTAAGAAGTTTACTGCTTACTTGTATTGGTGTTGGAGGACATGGGCCTTTTGTTTGAATTTTAAGTTCATCTTTGGGAATTACACACGCTGACTACATTGCAAAGAAAATTACCTGGAGAGCATTAAAGATTTGAATTGCCTCTTATTTTCAAATTTATTTTGTGCTTTTGCTACGGAGGATGGGGGGGGGGAGGGGGGCGACAAAGTACCATTTTTTACATTTATATTTGTACATTTCAGAAACATTTTTGAGTGACAAGTGTTATTTTTCAACTTTAAATTAAATTGATTTTTATTTTATTTTTAGGAATAGAGGAGCATGCAACGAGAAGAACGTCAGTGATTGCGACACCCTACAATACAGCAATGGTGAGGGTATGCTCAGTTTATGCATGTTTTAGTCGTACACGGCACCACATTGGTAGCATATCCGCAGCTCTTCCTTTGCGGCATTCCCCCAAAATGGTAGTTTAAATTTGGTTGTGTGAACAAAACAAATGAACGTCCAGGTTAATCTGCAGCGTTAGTAAACCAGCAAGTGTTTTAATACCTCAGATTCTGGTTGGTAATATCAACGATGTAAAATCATACAGTCAATTGCGGCTGCAGAGGGATCATCAGTGGTAGATTCCTTTTAGTTGATTCACTTTTTTCGGAAAGCAATATTGATACTCGCGGGCATAATTTTGTCTGTAAACTGTAATCCTGGAGAGTTTTGTCGTGGTGAATGAATGTTCTGTACGACTGATTCACTGGTTAAAAGTATTTGCTTTCTGGTGCTTTAAAATCTTTCAGACTGAGTAGTGCCTCTCATTTTGTTCTTCGCTTCAAGTTGTTGTAAATCACCTTTTCTTGCAGTTTATTTTTCTCATTGCAAATTATTTTTGTTACAAGCAGTTTAAGTTAAAATATATTTTAAGACATACATTTAAGTTTCAATGAAAATCAATAATTTCACGAGAAAATTAGATGAAATTGTCACAATTATGTACTAGTTATGTAAATAGGTGTTTGGCTGTAATAGAGAATTATTCAACTAGTGAACTGTATATTAACCAAGTGTTTTCCCTTCTCTTTTCTTTGCTATAACAGTTCAGTGTCCCCCAGTCATAGATGGCACGCATATGCTTAACGGTGGATGTAAGTACATTGCTCCTTTCCTCCTCTTTTAAGTAGCAGAACCATTCCTTTTAAGAATTCTAACAATAGATGGCTGGTATAAGTGCAATAGTATCTATGTGCAGATTTAGACTAGTCCTACGAAGTTCACAGGATGAATGCGGGAATATGTTCGAATTTTATTGTCAAATTCAGTACAGGCATTGAGAGGAAAATAATTCAAAACAACCCCATTTCTTGCTAATGTCTTCGTGTTTTGCTGTGACTTTGTTTGTGCAAACGGTTGAGTGTCATTCACTCTGAATATGGGCTTTCAGGAACTAATGTACAAATGTGTTAACATTTTTCAGCAGAAAAAACGACACTCGTAAAGACTTAAATTTTATTATTTTATCTTTTGCAGTGACAGTTCCATTGTTCCAACCACCGGGTTCATTCCGCACCTACATAGATCCTCACACTTACGAAGATCCGCAGCAGGCGGTGCGCGAATTCACCAAGGAGATTGATGCTTCGTACATTGTCATTGAATCCGTCATTGGTGGAGGTGAGACGTTGTTTTATATGGTATTTCTCTTGTAAATAGGGTAACAACAAATAACACTGCAATTAAATAATTTGTGTATCATTGGCGTGAAATGTTATGTTATTTTTATCAGGCGAATTCGGAGATGTTTGTAAAGGAAAGTTACGATTAAACGGCAAAGCAGAGCTGAGTGTCGCAATTAAAACTCTGAAGGCTGGAGCATCAGATAAAAATAGACTAGATTTCCTGACCGAAGCATCTATTATGGGACAATTTGATGATCCCAACGTCATCTACCTGGAAGGAGTCGTCACCAAGAGCAACCCTATCATGATTGTGACGGAATTTATGGAGAATGGTTCCATGGACGTTTTCTTACGAGTAAGTGAAATTTCATGTCAAGGACCTTTTCAAGAGAGAGAGAAACGCCTTCAAAGATATAATGTACGACACTTGTGAATTTTATGTTCATATTTGATAATCATTTTTTTATTTTTAGAACAATGATGGTAAATTCACAGTGATACAGTTGACGGGTATGATGAGGGGTATTGCATCTGGTATGAGGTATCTCTCGGAAATGGGATATGTTCACAGGGTCAGTATTGTCGTGATATTATTTATCCATAAAAATACCAATGCCAAAAGTTTTGAAAAATTGCAGCTTTGGATTTTCTTTGCAAACGAAATTAGTACAATGTAGTTACCATATTCTGCCTTGTGTTTGTAAATTACACATAAAAGAATGAGTCCGTTTCTTTGTAGGATTTGGCAGCCAGGAACATTTTAGTCAACGAATCATTAGTTTGCAAAGTTGCGGACTTTGGTTTGTCGCGTGAGATAGAAAGTGATACTACCGAGGGTGCTTACACAACAAAAGGAGGTAAAATACCAGTTAGGTGGACTGCTCCAGAAGCCATAGCATACAGGTAAAGATCTCTTTAAGATATAAAATTAAACTTGATACTAGGTTACGGATTTAGATGATATTTTTCACTCAATATTTGTTTTTGTTCTTGCAGAAAATTTACAAGTGCATCTGATGTATGGAGTTATGGTGTTGTTATGTGGGAGGTGATGTCTTATGGTGAACGGCCGTATTGGAATTGGTCAAACCAGGACGTCATCAAAGCTGTGGAAAAAACCTTCCGACTGCCGCCGCCAATGGTTCGTGAATAATATTACTTACACACTCTTTTGTTTGACTACTCTTGTCTGTATTTGCATAACAATTGAATAAGTAATCTTCCAATAAACAAAACTTTATCTCAACCTAACTGCTTTTTTCGTAGGATTGTCCAGAAGCCATTCATCAACTTATGTTAGATTGTTGGCAAAAGGAACGATCGCATCGTCCCAAGTTTTCAGCCATTGTGAAAACGTTGGACAAGCTGATCAGATCACCAGAACTTCTCAGGAAAATTGCAAAGCCAAGGTGAGAGAAAAGCTACAATTACTGCTCTCCATTCATTTGCTTCAACAAGCGATGTGAGAAACGATACCAAAGATTTTCGGCATCTCAGTGGCAAATGCTTGTGTAAATTTGAAATATAGTTATTTTATTCAACTTTATTTGATGCAATTTTATTATCTTTTCAGACCACACAACTATTTCGACTCGAATGTGCCAGACCTAACCAACTACGACAGTATTGAAGAGTGGCTGACATCAATCAAGATGGAACGTTACATCGATCACTTCCTGCAGGCCGGCTTCACCACCATGGACCAGGTGGCAGCACTTACACTCAAAGACTTAGTAGCACTAGGTGTTACTCTCGTAGGACATCAAAAGAAAATAATGAACAGTGTACAGACATTGAGAGCACAGATGAGTGGAGCTCAAGTATCGGAAGGATTTCTGGTATAGCACGAGTGTTGCCACTGACGTTAAGGACTCTTTAGTATTATCTAGTTCAGATGCCCCCTAGTGGGGAAAACACTGAACTAGTCAGCCTGCAGTAGTGTGCTTAGTGACTGCTTGTTTCTCTTTTTGCTGAAAAACATACACACACGACATTCTGCAGTAGTGATAATATTGTGTAAATGTGCCAAATGTCTGTCAATACGAGGAGCTGCGCAGCACAGCGACAGCAAAACGGCTACGCTGACCGAGACGATACCTTCCTATACATTGCGCCGTTACAAACAATGGAATACACCAAGTGTTCAATACTCATTCATGGTTGAATACAACATTATCATTGCAACCCCAGAAAATCGTCAAAACCAAAAAAAAAAAAAAAAAGACTGACATAGAAAGTGGAACGAAGACTTTTAGACCAGCACTGAGATTTATTTTATTTCTGTTAACGTAGTGGATGTTGGCTCTTGATGGTTCTGTGAGAAAACGGTTTGGTTTTATTTAGTCACAGGTCTCATGCTTTTGGAAATGGTTGAACTATCGCAGGGTAAATAGACAAATTAAGCTGATATGCAGTTTTGTACGTTGGTGACACTGTTGACTTGTTTGAAGAATCAAAAACAACTGAGTAAAATTGTAATGGGTAAAGCACCAGTGTGTGGATATTGGTCACAGTTGTGAAGCAGTGTGTATGATTTATTATGTATTTATGTATAATTATTAAGTGATAATGGTGCTCAGGAAGTTATCGCTTCCGTGGGGGCTGGCCCCTGAACTGACCTTGCAACATCGAAGGTTACATTGTGAAAGCTTTGCATGATTCAGAAAGTGGACTGACAGTGATAATTTTAGTGTGGCTATGATAAAGACGAAGTATACATATAAAATTATAAAAGCAGATAACCCAAAGATCTTTTGTGGGAAAACTCCTCAAATTTCTTATTTCTATGCAAATAAAAGAGAAAACATATGCATTTAATTCCAAAAACATCGAATGATCACAGTAAAGATATGCAATATGGAATGTACATTAACGTGTAAAGATTTGGAGTCCTTTATTTGTAGTGTAACTTGCCTTGTGATTTAATTTAAAAAGGTTTGATTAATTGCTCCTTATTTTCACCCACAACACTTAGTGAAGCACTACTTACAAGTAGTACCACGGCACACCCATTTAACCATGAGACTATAAGCAATAATATGATGTATCAAAGTGTTACTATGATGCTTCACTGTTAATTCACTGGATTCAAAATCCACGCAAGTATATACTGTGATTTTTATCAGTGTATCTTATCTAATTATGACTGAATAACACTGTTTAATTGATGCATTTAGGTGTGCTGTATATGCTTGTAGTAGGAAAAGTCTTTTTTTTCATAATTTAATGCTTAAAACAATCAGAATTTTTGTTGGGTGCAAACTTTACTATATCGGGTTTTATTTTTGTACAAATCAACAAGGTGAATATCATCTCTGTGTGTTTGGTTTGTACACGTGTCATTGTCCCTTTGTACCATAAGTGTAAAAAAGTCCACAACGCATGTGGCTTCTGTACAGCATTTTTTGTCTTTGTAAAAGATAAGAGAGAGAGAGTAAACAGTGGATTTGTAAATAGTTTAATTTATTATCAGTTCAACTGGTTAAATTGACTTTGTATTGATTTTGAACGTAAGTTTTAGGATTTTCTTCTCAAGTTTTTAAGTCCATTTTTAACACACAACTTTAGAAGATTTTACTGTTTTATAATATTTTCAGTTCAGTTAGCAACGCAAGACTTTTCTCCTTTCACATAGCAGAGTGAAGATGGATGAGTGTGATTTGTGTGGATGTGATGAATGTATGTGAAACCATCAGCATTGTTACCTTATTTTAAGTTACTGAAACTTTTTTCAGCATTAATTTAAAATGTACATGGGGCTCCCGCATACTCTTAACAATTTAAATTTTTATCCAATATATCTGATTAGATTTGGGATTACAATTTTAGCTGAAATATACGTGGTTGGCACAAAGTTTTTAGATTATAAACATATTCTGTGTGATGAAGTTCAATTCAGTTGAGTATAGCCACATCATTTATTCACATTATGAAACCGAATTGGAAAAAAAAATGGCGAACTGTTAACTAAAGTGGGAACCTCAGACCACACATTCCAATAGTATCTTCATAACTTAAGATCTTGCCCCGTGGAGGACCATATCACACTTGTGTATCATTTTAACGCATTGAAAAATTAATTTCATTGAAAGCTTGAATGATGCGACTTTGCTATGAATATACCCTATAGTTTCCATGGCATTATATATGTGTTGTTGTCACTTTGAAAACTATCTTGAATTTCAGTTACTTGTAAAATAACGATGTAAATACCACTGTTGCATAAAAATATGCAACTGAATACTGTACATAAGTGTACGTAATGCAAATAGTATACCGTAATACGCCTGTATAAATTTTAACACTGTACTGAATTTATAGGTATCTTAATATTAAGAAAACATACAACAGAACTTTTTTGTTAATGGACTTTATTATGCCAATAAATTTATAAATGCCATTTCCATCGTTGTGGTTTTTATCTGATCCACATAAGAAGGATGCAGTGTTTTTACACATGAAATAAAAACTTTTACCACAGAACTGTGAATATAATTCATCCTAATACCTTACCAACGTGTAATTGTAAAGTATTACGGATTAATATTTACGCTATCATAAGTTATCTTGCCATCCCAGACGGCAAAAAACAACTCGATTTTTTTTCACAACCAGACAAAAATGACAATCGAGTTTTTCCTTATGAAGATGCATTCGAGTTTTTCCTAAATTACTAGTAACACAAAGTTGACAGATCTGGCAATTACTTCTTTCCTTATTTTTCCTATATTGAATTTGCTAAAGTCACTCCTAAATTTGGTGGAATATGCTGCTCAAACTATTGAATAATATGTATTGAAAGAGCTTACATTTCATTATATGTATGAGAAAATAAAGCTCAAACTGAAACACAACTTTGCCAGATCTGACAGATCTGGCAATATTGTATAATTACGGAAAAACACGAATCTGTAGAATTCTATGGAATTCTATAGAATGTGATAAATCACTGAAGCATGAATTAGGATCCATTTAAATGCTGTCCATGTTACATGTGTCTCTGTGGCACCCTTCTAGCACCTCTAACTCTCAAGCAAGAGGTAGTGGGTTCAAATACCACTTTTTACAAACTTTTATTTTAAATTCTGTAGAATTCTACAGGAAAAACTCGATTAATGACAATATTGGCATTACTACATAAAAAAAATAATCAGCAGCAAAATGTTACCTCAGTGGGCATTGAACTAAGAGCTTCAGCCATTTGGATCTAATGCTCTCCTCTCTGAGCTATTGAGTTAAGTGCTACTTGGGATATCCTTAAATTTTCTTTTAGAGTTTTTCACAAACTCCACAATACCAGAATGCCAACATTTCAACTTCGGATTGCAACTTTGGATTTTATTTGTTTTCACGTAGTAAAGCCTGTGATGCCAATATTGCAAATTCTGTGTGTTAGTGAAAAAACTCTATTGGGTAATAAGGTATCTGATCCGAGTTTATTTTCCATAAATGGAAAATTAATTGACAACTATGTACAAGATAGACATAAAAGGCATTCGAAAATTTTCCAGCAATAATACCTCCAGTGGGAGTTGAAGTGGCAATCATTGGGGTATTAGTCTCACATTCCACAAATGAGCTAATCTGGCATTACTTGTAAGCTTGAGACTAGTAATTGCTGGTTCAACTCCCACTCGACGTAACTTTTTTGCTGCTCGAATTTTTTCGAAATCCTGTCAATATTTTACAAAATTGTCAAATTTTTCATTTTCGAAAACCTCGAATCGGAAATGAAAGTACATGTAGGAAATGCCAAAAAAAAAAAAAAACAAAAAAAATGCAAAAAAAACCCCCGGGACCTCTTATTTTCACCTGACTGAACTTGGCATTGTTTGTAAGACTAATATTTTTAAGATCCTTAAAGTCATGCTCTATTAATTTTAGCTAAATCATCTAACTCCAATAGCCCCTGTCTACCTGGCCGGGGAGGGGGTCCCCATGCCTACCTGGCCAAGAACTAAGGGTCCGTTCACACCAAGCGATTGCAACGTCACAAACTAAATATTATTAGCAATATGGCAAAAATTGTAGACTGCCATTCAATGTTTGCAACATCGCTTTCGCAATTCTTTGAAGCTATGCGCTATCACAAAAGTAAACAAAGCAGTACTGGATAGTTTACAGCAGATGATCATGACGTCAGATATACGATAAACTGTTGTCAAGTACATATGTTATTAATTATCTGAATCAGCTTGTGTCTCGTATTTAATTTCATGAACTAATCAAAGCATTATTGTTGAATGGTATCCTCTAATCTTACATGTGACATCACAGTCGATTCTGGAAGCCACCCACGGTGTAAATACGATTTCTAGCAGTTTAAATGAACATACATGCAGATTTGAAATGAAATGGTACATTTGTGATGCAATGGAAATGGTACATTTGTGATGCAATGGAATAAACTAGAGAATTGCGGCAGACATGATGGTACTTTTCCGCTGTGATCACATAATCTGAAGTAGTAGATCAGGTGTCTGATAGTAGAGGTGTCCTTTCACTGGGATTGATGACACCAACCTGGTGCCTGGTTAAACTGCTACCTGTCCGTTGCTGAATGATTATTTTTGGCTTCAATTTCTTGAAAGACAGTATCAGCATCAACTGCAAAAAGAAAAAAAATCAACTGGGATATGTACTTGTCTGTAGCTTGAAGTCTTATTATTTACAAGTTCACCAAAAGTTCGTCCAATAGATTTTTACAGATTGATGCTTTTTGGCCGGAAGTCTCTTATTTGAAATCAGCGCGTTTTATGAGAATTTAAAATGCAAATGCACTCAAATTCTTACTGTGGCGAGTGTAATCATAGCAAGTAAGACTCCAATCAGAACTCCCAGATTATTCACGAGACCTCCTGCCCATAACGGTGCTAAAAGGTTACCCAACCCTCCGGAAAATCTACGTATTCCCTGGGAAAAACCTGAAAATTAGTAAACATGGATCGTTATGTTTTCTATCCGTGAACGACGCAAATGCACGATCTATACCTTTGCTCTAATAAGCTCGAGTATAACATGTTTCATTAAATGAAAATATTTTGCTCTTCCTATCAAAATATGCGTGTCAAAATTCATATCATGAACCAAAAATGGGAACATTGCGTAGTCTAAAAGTTTTAAAGTAGTAAATCAGGGTTCCCACTTTTTTCCTCTGACAAAATTCCCTGACTTTTCCAGTATTTTTTTCATTTTTCCCTGACCTTTTTACAATATTTTAAAGGCTTTTTTTCAATATTT
>JBCAUG010406911.1:0-16243 GCA_038406175.1 Haplosyllis leylae
TGCATAAGAGATATTCCTTATCTGGGACAGAGGGGGGGGGGGCCATGGCCCCCTTGGCCCCCCCCCTGGATCCGCTACTGCTCTAAAATATATATTCACAACAAGTTGTTGAATATCCCCAAAAATTCATGGCAGTAAAAAATATGCCGACATACAAGAAATATGTTTACATATTGTTCCGATTTCCAGCTAAAATGTCAATGGACTCCTTTAGTGATTTGTCTACTACGACTTGCTAGACTAAAGGCAAATCTACTACATTTGTGTGTATCAATGCACTGAAAAACTAGGGTCTAGTGATGAGCTTGTATGAAATGTTTCCTTTAATAGACATTTAAGCCACTCAACAAGCAATGCAATAACACAAATCATGGAAATCTTTAGTACAATGCCCGGTGTTAATACTTGTTTCCTATTAAATGTTGCCAATGTATTCAAGAGTTCAATATCATGATCGAAATTGCATCTATAAAACTAGCATATATTATGTTCTGAATTTGTACTCATGTTGCACTTCTTCTTCAATTACTTGTTTGACCAGTTCGTTCAGTGTTTTTCTATTTCTTCATAAAAATACAAAACTTCGGAGACCACCTACCAAGTAAAGTTCGACCACCAAAGTTGAAACAAAAATACTTTCCCTTCAGAAAAGTTCTTGAATTATTTGTATGAACTAATACGGCGAACCAAAAGACACATAACCAGTCACTGTATTTTTTGAGCCACTGTGGGTATTAAATTAACTCAGATTGAAAGGGCAAATAGCAACGTTGCTGCGTCAAAACAGAAAAGCACCCAGCATAACATTCCCGACAGACAAAAAAAAACTTGCACAAGATTCATATCCACAAAGTGTATCTCAGTCGAAAAATTTGTGCAAAGCTGTCAAACAACTGTAAGACATGTTGCGTAATCAGGCAAATAAGTGAAACAGCGGGGAAACCCGAAATTGTCCGTTGGGTTTACATTTATAGACAAGCTTCTTGTACCCCAAATACTACTAAAAACAAAACAATATAGTACCTTGCAAGCAAATGGCTCCTCGTTTGCTCAGGCTTTCACATGCAAACGACTGAGATAAAACCTTGTGGATAATTCAAAGTTGGTATGACATTCACAAAATAACTTACTCACAAAAGACTGTACAACTTCTTATGTACAAAATTTACAATTCATTATCTGTGACATAAAAATATATTAATATTTTACAGTGTTTGTAATAATAATCATGTGTTTCAGAACAAAGTACACATGAAATAACTTGGACGTCTGTTTAATGTTAGTGAATTCTCTCATTATATCGTGTTTCACGTGTACAGGACTCACTTGAATTTGCTTGTTGCGCCTCTACATATGAAATTACTACAAATTAACGCATGCCTTTGGCAAACATGATTGTAAAAAAGTAAAACACTCATCCAATTCCACATGTCGTGTATATATCTTTACATAATAATCTTCTTGGGTGTTAAAATTACGCCCATTCTGTGGTACATACACGTGTATTTTTTTCTCCTCACACCACTTATATTTTTATTCAAACACAACAAAATGTAAGGTCAGTTCAGCAGTAGACAAAAGACAATACTCTCGTGTAATACAGTTTCCGATCATAAGTACCAAACAAAGGATATAAACACAAGTTTTTCCGGCCAGCTCGGCCAAGAAATGCAACAGGTCATCTTTGGACGATAATAACATGGGACCCAGGTTTAAAAACAATCTGTAGTTTCTTCGAAGAGAATAACTAGGATATGACAATACATAAAATCAACATCTTTTGCTTGAATATTTAACATGCTTGTGAGTCACTCGCACCAAGCGAAAGCAACGCCGATTTTGACTGCCATTGTAGAATTCTTACAGCTCATTTCTTCTGCGACATTATATTTGCGTTCGCTTTGACTTGGTATGAGCAGGCTTAAAACAAAGCAAGGTTACTGGTTTTAATAATCATGGAACAAGTGCGCAATGAATTATTAGGTTCAGCAAGGTAACAGTATTTATGTTAACGTAAAAACTGCAGTTTGCTCATTTTGTACATAATGTAGCAAGATTTCACAATCAAGTGCGTTAGTGTTTCGGAGCATCATTTTCATATCTTAATCGTGAATTCTACATGTATTTTTTACTAATGACTGCAAACTGTTCAATGTCAATTATTTCATGATAAGCATGCGTGGCAGCTGCTATAAATGTTTATCAATAATTCTCAAGATAACAAAGGATAACACAAATAAACTAGTTTCCTTTAATATTTCCATGCTATGATTGAAAGAAATAAACGAATTCAAGTATTTGTGAGGTTCACATTGAAACACTTTTTTAGTTTTACGGTAAAACTTCAAAAGAATGGAAATTCGAGAAGTGTACAAAAATGTACTCCTGTGACTTCTATTTGAGGAAATAAATCTCATTTTTGAAGAAAATAAATAAGACTAACTTTTGTGTACAATATATACAATATTGTTACAAGTGTGTGGAAAGAATACGTCTTCATGATCAACAACAATCTACGGGCAATCAACGACAACTGTGTCAATAGAATATCACCGTTTTAAAAGACAATACATTTTACTCTGTATCCTAATTTCACTCAGTGATTTAACTGGAACTATTTGTCTTAAAGTCTCTGACGACATAATTCGTATAGCTCAGCTGTGAAATTTACTGTTTAGCTGTTCTCATCTATTCGATTTTGTCACATCTTTCGTGACTAGTTTTTTAAGCACCATGAAACTCACCGCTTACAAAATAACCTTCTGGTAATTTGATAATAAATGTGTGTGGTACATAAAAAAGGCCAAATAACGACTTCTTACTAGTTCAAATCATATTAATTTGGCCAGTACTTTTAGAAAGGGTGAGAATTACTGCAATTCTTGTTTGAAGTATAGAAACTGTCCCAGTGTAACGTCGAAAACAAAAATTTTCTCCAAAAAATTCTCAGTAGTCCATACGTAAATCGTTACTCTTGAATGATTCCAAAGTCAGCTTTACTCACTTTACATTATTTACTCTTTGGAATGTGTCAATACCCAAACGGGAAATGTTTCCTTTTCACTAAAATTCTGTCAATATTTTAGGAACTCTTTCATTTTTTCCTAAAAGCAATGTCATGGCATTGGTGGAAGTTATATTGCACTGAAAGGAGAAAAGTATTAACCCTGAAGGAAAGTCACTGGTCTCATTACACAGAGATTTCATAGGTTGAGCCATACATATTATGTCTTTCTTCGTTAGTAGTGCCCAGACTGGGCGGCTGGCTTGCTGGAGGCCTGGTATGTCCATGGTGTTTTTGAATCTGTTTTTCACGTTCACGTTCTTGACTGGCTATTGCATCTGATAGTTCTACTGCTTTCACAAATGACATGGGGCGACGTACTGCACCTGGGACGTTGTCTATTTCCTGAAGGGCCCTCACCGAGGTGACCGGCGGTGCGTGTGGGTTGTGATGCCGGGTGGTCGTGGTGGTGGTGATGGGCCCTCGAGCGTCAGTAAGTGGAGTGTTACTACTGGCACTAGTGCTGCTACTGCTGTATCCTGACTCCTTGTACTTAACTACCGTCTGCACCTTGTGTGGAGGCGGCGCCGCACTATTATTAGCCGTAGCATTAATAGGAACTTTATCACCCGATCCATTTATATGATTTTGTGAATAGCGAGGCAGTTCGGACGTCGCCGGTGCCGCAGCCGCTGTCGTTCTAGTGCCTCGTGATTGTTTATTCAGGCTACCCTGAGAGGTACTCCGCTTTGCTCCGACAGGTTGTGATGCAGGGGCCATATTTGGGACCGTTTTCCCCTTATCAGTTATTAGTGCCTGCGTTGTCGGATATTTGGCGTCGCTTGCCAGAGAGTGCTCAGCACTAGGACTGTTTCTCACGGGCACGTATGCCATTTTCTGCTGTACCCCACCCGGGTACATGTTTGCGGGACTCGGGTCACTTGGTGAGAACTGATCTGGCACAGCCATTGGGGCGGCCGTTATCCTCTCATGCCCCGGCGAAATCCTTCCGCCTTGAATACTCCTGGGCGGAGGTGCAGGGGCGTTCACACTCCTGCCAGGTAACATCTCTGTATACAGTGGGGTGCCTGTGATATGGTGGTTACCGTTACCAGGGAGACGTTGCATACTGTGTGCACTGCCACCAAGCGGTACATCGTTACTGGTATCAAAAAGGTTGGTGTATGATCCGTGGGGCGGGGGAGGCGGCGGCTCGCAGTCCGCTGACTGGCTCTGTAAACCTCCTTCATCGTCTAATGGATACCTCTGCAACTACAAAATATATTAAATGTCTTATACGGCTCCGGGGTATCAAAACTACACACTAACAGAAAAAATACACACTTCTTTAAGATATTTTCCTAGTAAAACAAGACTGCGTACGTCCATACAGAATCATATCAGTGTGAATGTTTTTTGTAACTACACTACAATGCGACTGATACATCACTCGGTGAAAAACAACGTTATCCACTTCAAAAATGATTTGTACAACATCCAATTTGTAAGAACGTGAATCAAGAATAATACTGTGTGGAATACCAAGAGTTTATGTGCACGACTACAAGCTATATACATATGACATATACGATCACTTTACCGTACAAATTAATCTCAATCCAAATGTTTTAACTTAAAGGTACATGTACTGCACTATCCAGACATCCGTATGTTGGGAAAAGATTATTGAACCGTATGTCAGCGAACATAGGAAAAAGAGAGGAACACATCTGTGGGAGATTGTTCTGCATAGCTAACAGTACTTGAAGGAGGAAGAACGACAACCTACGCGAATCACTGTCGATAACTTCACGATGGAAATATATATCTGCGAATTACTTTTGAAAACATTGAATATATCTTAAATTTTCTCTTTTCTGTTTACTTTTCAAGTGAATAAATGAAGTGAACACATTCAACGATTTACAAAGGAACACTTGATTATGACAAATGGGACACATCACAGGAAAACGGAAACAGCTTATCTGAACTCAAATATTTTGGTGTTTAATGCTCCATCCAGCTGATAGACAACTGAAACGTTTTCCACCAGTACAAATAATCACAGCTTATTGTATCAATTCCATTGGAAGCACAACATGTTCAAGCCAGAAAGAGAGTGTGCACAACAGAGTGTATTTACTGGTGGTTGTAAATGTGCAGAAAATTTATTTCAAAGGACACATTGAACAGCACGTAAGTTGTGTTTTTTAAAGTCCTATGTTGTATATTCACTGCACACAAACTGGACAAAATCAGAATCCTTATTATTACTGTCTAAATCATACAGCATGCACCACGCGTGAAAACATTAATTAATGACACACCCATTATGAAAATTACTACTTATCATTTATGTTAGTGGCACAATGTAAAGCATGCAAGGTCCTTTTAGGGCTGTTCCACTTTATGATCTCATTATTGATTACAAGCATGGCTTGCAAAAATAATCAAAAAACTGAAAGTGTTACACCTGGGCCACACCCGAATAAAAACAAAATTCAAGTGCGTTGTATTCACCTTTCAATAGTGGAAATAGGGAGTAAAGTAAGTCAAGTAACCCAAAATTATCAAATAATCAATAACTGAGAATGTAACGATGGCGGAACAGCCCATCTTGCCAGTGAGTATAAAATTACCTGGTCAATAATGAGCCAGGAAGGTGTGTCACTGATGGTTGGTGAAGTAGGAGAAGCTCCTGCACTTTCTCCTGCAGCAACCCGCTTGGCGGGTCCTTGCAGCGGCTGTTGTTGCTGACGTGACGTAGTTACCTGCTGTTGCTGGTTGTTATAGCCACCGTTGCTCCACTGGTTGAGCGCAGCACACGCAGGCGGAGGTGGTACTACCTGCGGTGATGGTTGTTGCTGCTGCTGTTGTTGCGGACCCGCCCCAGCACCCTGTCAGCTGTTCACACTGTGTAACTGTAATCACCCAAGATCATAAACACTACTATAGCTCTACTGCATACAACTACAACTACTCATAACCAAGCGTCGTCATTTTATGCGCTCATCCATTGAGTAAACAAGTTTAGTAATAACAAAGCAGGTTATTCCTTGCACGATGCCATTTTCCTAATAAATAATGCACAAAAGGTGGCAAAACACTGTCTTCTTCTTTTTCAGGATTTTGACATATTTTGGGGTGATGACTCCATTTTCGAAATTGAATGAACACCGTAAATCTAAAAAGGCATATAATGTGTGTTCTGTTCCCACATTTATCGGTGAATAATTTTGTAATTTATTTGGCAATGGGCAACATTGTGTGTTCTTAAATGAAATCTCCCTTCAAAGAACCATAAACACGTGTTGTTGTCAATTTAATGCATCATTTAATTAATGGATAGTGGCAAGTTAACGGGGACGACGACAAAATTCCTTCAGTAGTGTCATTTGACAAGTTTGATACACATGAACATTAGTTATTCTCATCGCTATCTTTGCTTTTAAACTCTTCATGTGCTTAAAAATTCGTTCACACTTACGGCAACAAAAAATTGCGAAGGTGCCTGCAGCCTTGCCATTTCAAAATGAAATATAGCTTTTGGGTTGTTTTCGATTTGTATGAACGGACCTTATGTTTCATGAAAAATTTCTTCTACCGTTACAAGGCCATCTCAAAACGACAACCATTGATTTAGTTTTCAAAAGCAGGCAGTGTTCCCGAATTGCTGGCTCGTGCCAAAAACTATTTTTAATAGCATGAAGGAGAACTGCACAATGCACACAAACAGGCATTCCAAGAAATCAGGACAGAGATATGGTGAAAGTGGCGTCGAAATTAATTTGTTTTGAAGTATTTTACCCCCAAATTTCAAACTTCTTCAGTCCTCGCATGGAAACGTTTTCTTGACAAATATACACTATTCCAGTCGTTTTGCGACAGACTACTGACCGGTTATCCCCAGATCGCACTGGGCATGCAAGCATGCTGGCGCACGCACACACATACAGACAAACATACGGTTAAGTACAAAAGGTGAAATGCGAAATTCATTTGCAACTGAAACAAAGTGAAAGAAGTGGTGTATTCAGTCGTTGCTTCATATTTCTTACAACGATATTTAAAATAGATCCTACAAATTCAAAATTCCATGTTCGCCGCTGCTTTAACAAATGGTTGTAACTGTTGTCATTCAGCCAAGAACTGTTTTAAACTCTCAAGAACTAACTATCCAAAGCCAAGTTACATTAAACGGTATTTTAATTTGTATAGAGTTCTTGAGTGTTCACTCCAATATGTTATGCCGTAAGCTTCAGGAAACCCATGATTATATTTTACTGTACCAAGGAAAAAAAAACCGAGAGAACATTTTCCTAATATCTCATTTGCCCTCCCAGGAAGCAAAAGAATGTGGATTTCTGTGACCATAAAAATATTTACACCGCAATACAAATTTACCATAATACTTTGACATGACACTCATTCTCTAGCATATCCCTTTACAATATACAATCATAAATACACTCTCTTCTAAGTTTCAAGGTAATAAATTGGCTTAATTCGAACAGACAAAAGGAATCAATACACGATACGTTTTCCAGCAGCTCGCTGAAAACATTCAATTTAAAATTGATCGGTTTTCGCAGATAGTTCTCATTTGTTTGAGCAAATCATTACGAGCCAGCTAAATTTGATCTGCCTCTAAATTATTAATGGGAACTGGAAACCAAGCCAAACATCAGAAACATGTGGCTTTTTAATTAGAAGCATAAACCAACAAGGCATTTAATATTGGTTCCCTTTTTTCATTAATTTTGCAATTTTGAAGTATATCCTTTCAGGACGTAATAGATCATGTGTCAGACATTACAAGTGCTGATTTATGGCCTGGTCAGAAATCACAAATACAGTGTAAAAGTACTGTCTCGCCATTGACCAACAACCTTCACTTGCTCCACGTATAAAACATGGAAATGCCAAGTTTGACATGGCTGATAAAAATTTATCTGTATATTTTAGAATAAATAAGTCTCGTCCCCAAAAATAATATAAAAGGCCTTTTAATCTTTTTGCGGTGGATCAAAAGCGACAACATCACACAGTGACGTCTTTTTGATCTGATCTAACTACAGAGTGTATTTATGACAGTTACTACACCAGCTGTACACATGTTGAATATGCAGGTAAACTATGGAGCACTTTTCCTACGACCATTAAAAATGTACATTTGGCACTTGCCTCAAACTCTTGGTATTTTCTGTGTTTTTTCTTATTATCTCGAGATTTCTATAATTTCAAACAATTCGGTTAAAATAACACGATTTCATGTGAACTATTCAAAGAATTTTTTCAACCGTGCATTTTAAATTCAATATTTACTTCACAAGATCTTTGTCACAAGACTGAAATAAATGCGTGAACGTTATCTACAAGTGCAAAAATGTGATCACATATCGATTAAATAATATACTTCGAACTGTAAATGGTATCCGACAAAATACATAAACAAGAAAGATCCAAGTACAAGCGTGATTATTGGCAATAATGAGGAAACACCAACAGAATTAACAACTGAAGCTTTGAAGTGCGATTCAACCTAAAGATCTGCGTGTACTGGGTTTTTACCAACAGTAAGAACATAAATGCTACTGATGTTCATTAAGATTGATATTCTAATGCACTAAAAATATATCTACAATTGAACAAATTGTGGGGAAAAGATAAGAGTCGCATACTTTCGACAACGACTGCTATGTTTCAGCAAATATCAATCTGTTAACAAAACAAGTGACTAACGGAAATAAAACGCATCGATTCCACACAGATTTATTACACTCTTAGGTTGATGCCGAAAATGTACGACTCTTCATTATTCCCTTAAGTGAATTTTAATTACGTAATTCTAGAACACAGCTGAGCTAAGTTCCACAAAAACCTACTCAAACCCCTTACAAGACGTGCTAAATCACTGTTCGAAATCAGAAATTTCGCAAAGCACTATCATGTTTTGTTTATTCATCAGCAGGCTATTCCTGTCATCAGCCACGTTCTTACCTGATAGTTTTCCACAAACTTACATTGTTAACGCTTACCCCAGTAAATGAAAATCGGAAACAGGGCGAATATACTGAAGATGTCTTACCTGATTATACTGACGCCCTTTCTGGATGCCGTTACTAGTTTCCATGTAGATTTTGACGTCATTCTGTGATGTTTGGTACGCAACTTTTGAAGCATCTATATTAATATTGTAACTTTTTGGTTTTCGACCTACAAGCCTACGAAAAAGATGCAAGATATAATAGATGCCATTTAACCGAAAACACAATATCCCCAGTTACACAAGCAATTGCATGCACCACATTTGACTGGCACTTATTGTAACTGAGCCTGCTTTATCCATGGTTTGCCTGTTACGTGCCCATTTCCGACAACTGGATATTACCGTTCGCTCACCAGTATTTTCCAACTAATTTTATGATTGTCCCAATAAATGTACGTAATGTGGCATCTTACAAGTGTAATGTATTTATGCAATTGACATGTAGAAAAATAAAGGTTTGTGCCAACAGATGGCAACTTTACTTCACATTGGCCACATTAGTACCCTCAGACAATGTAGTTACGCTTGATAAATCCTTTTTTGCTCAAATTTAAAATCAAGTAAAAATACTTACTTAGGCCACTGAGGTCCACATAAAGCATATTTACAATTTAGCAGACAACCTTTAGTAAACGGATTGTGTCCTCCTCGGAATTTTCCAGTTACCTAAATTAAAAAGAACATTTTTTTGTTCTTTTCCCAAACTTATTTTACTCTATTTACTCCAGAATACAAAGATGGCAAATAGATCTAGTGAAATACCTGTTCATTGGTTGTTCTACCTCTGGATACGAGAACTATATGAAAGCCTGTTAGACCACACACAGGCACTATTAATAGCCCAATAATACACATAACTACTAAACTGTTCAATTGGTCAAGGAAATTTCTGAAAGGTAATTCTGGTAATTCAAGTTTTTAGGGCTCTGTATTCTTAATTACTAAGATCAGCTGTCTGTTTCTCCGATTGCTATTAGTTATCTGCCTGGTGGAGTAAAGCTAACTATGGGAAAAGAATTGAGCTAACTTCAATATTAAATTTGCAGTGATTACGTAGCACTGCGATCCATCGAGTCTGGACAATAATCTGCAGATATCATATACTGTACTTTTCCAATTACTAGTCCCTAACCAAACGTTAGCTGAAGTATATCTCTATCGCCCGATATATTTTTTTTTTAATTATTGCAAAGGATACAGACATATGTTGTTGGCAGTTACTAAGTTATCACGATGAGCTAGCACGTAAATCAATGATAGTGCAAATACACTCAACATATGAGCTGTGAGCGAGATCAGGAACAAAAAGAAATATCGGTAGTTACGCTTGCCAACACAATTATTCACCCATGGACAGTGGTGGTCAAAGGTCTGAAAAAAAAAGATTGCATCAGTTTCAGCAAAGAGGTGATACGATGTCCCTGGTTCATGAAAACAACAGACACCAGATAATTAAACAGCTATGTGACTTCATGACAAATACCCATCCCACATTTATCGATTTTCTTTGAGGTGGAATGTTGTAATCCATCTACTCAAATGATTAATAGACCTATGGTCGTTGTGGTTTTACCTCAATACAGTTATTGCAGACACTGCAGTGGGAGCAGCGAGGTGGACGATAAAACTGGCATGTTGTGCACCACTTCATGCGCACTGTGATTCCTTTGATATCTACATTCTTGTAAAGTGGTGCACGGAAATCATCATCTCGTATCTCATCGTCATGAGCTGAAATACGAAAGGTAAATAAACTCTTCTGGCAAAATCATTCTTCGCTGTAAAATATCTGTCTACGCTGCTCTGTTTGGGACTATAAAAGTTGGTATATTTTCAATCCAAGCCCATTAGACTGATTGCTTATCACCTTATTTTAGCGTATAAGAAAAGCTGGCAAATTCATCGTAAGAGAGCGATTCCATTGCATTTGTACAATGGGAGACAAGGAAAAATTTACATCCTGTTTTATCAAATTACACCCACGTCACAGGAAATGAGTGGCAATCTTTATTACCTCTGGGATATGTTCCTGGATCCATGAAAGTTGCTAAGCCAAAATTGATCACGGCAAAAAGGGCCAGAAGGCCTTGGTAGATGGGAATGGCTATACTGTATTGGTACAGATACGGCATTCTGAAATAAAGATTCACGGTTATAGTTTATCTGAAGATCATAATAATGACATTCTATTGTTAAATAAATAGAGGTATTGTGCGAGTTAACTTATCTAGCCAATAATTCAATTCAATTCAATGTCGGTAATCGATTCTCAAATCCGTAAGAGGGAGTCAGTTTCCATCCAACATATTTGAAGCGATAACTGACATGACAAATATTATCATTGAGTAAAACCAATGGTGAAGTAGATCTATATCCTAGGTGGAAGACATCCGACGACTGTTAGCTCTGTCATGCTAGCTGTTTGATAACTTGTTGATGCAGTCCCAAAATATACCGAACTGATCGTGTTGAAACAACAATAATTACGGCATGAAGGGTTCCTATTTATCTTCAAGAGCATAAGGAAACACGGACACAAAAAATTCAGAGAATCATTTTCCGAGGATGAATCAAATTTTGAAGCTTTCGTCGAAGCATTTGTTCACACTACACAGCTATTTTTCGACAAATAGGTCAATGTCTCAAGTATAAATTCATTCCAAAATCATAAATATCGAACTATTAAGAAACGGACCCAACATTAATGACCAAAACGAGTGATTTCTAAAGCAAGAAATCAAACGGAAGTATGATTTCGTCCATTTTGCAAGCACCTGTTAGTTTTTTTAAACAGGAAAATACTCACGCGAAGACGATAAACAGCGCCGTAGCGCCCAGTAGAAGTGTCCAAGCACATGTTGCTGGAATGATTTTTGTTGAGCACTTACAACAGGGCATCCTGGAGACCAGAATATTATCTAAATTTGCAAAATTTGGTCCCTTTTGACCGAAATGATTTGAACACCAAATCCACCATGGCGCTATTTTCTTCACTGGGACGATTACTGCGCAGGCAAAATAGTCCATCATAAAAGTCGTCGTAATTTCCAAGTGGAACATTTTTCGTTATAATTGGAAAATTGCACGACAAATCATTATATTTACAGATATTTATCATATCTTTAAAACAATGATTAAGGGTTCTTTAATATTTTACTCAATCTTCCGCGGATTACTATTTTGTTCACTTAGTGAACTGTCCCCATAAACCGGAAATGTTTGTGAAGGTGAAGGTCGGATCTGTTAAATTTTGAGTAAACCCCAATTATTTTCTTATCTTAGCATCAGCCTTGCTATTTCATGTTAATGCATTCTATTTTGCGATGGGTAATAGTCATAACAGCGGCTATTCCTCCACAATACAGTCCGACAGGCACAGCGAAGGTGGCCAGCAGAATGTAGACACAGAGGCCTTGAAAAAAACTTTAAAGGTAAGGATGCGTCCAACCATTCCAGTGTTTACATCAAAGGCATTGTCTCTCTTGGCAGCAGAAACGACTCAAACTTAATTTGTCTTGACCACTAAAGTTAAATCTTCACAGGATATTTCTATTTTGGACCACATTGAACAACCAGAATTAGAACGATTAGTCATCACCATGATGTTCATGGCATATTCCAAAGTGTGATAATATTTTGTGCAAATTTATTTTACAGTCTTTGCACGCAGATGAATTGGGATGCGGATTTATGACAAGGAAGTACTTCGTGGTGAGTACGTTCAATACACTTATTATACAGTGATGCACAACGCGTTAATGCGTCACCACCCGTTTTCATGGGTATAAAATACGAGTAAAGATCGATTATTAATATTATTGATTATTATTGCCAGGAACGTGCCTATCCTGATGAACTCGACTATGGAAATTTGCTGTACATACAAATGAGGGAAGATGCTGTTGGACTTGATGAACGGCAGTTTATGAATGCAGGTAAACTAAAGAGCAAAACTTGAATTGATAAGATCACAAGTTGTTTTAAATTCTAGGAAACTATTGTTAAGATCACAAGTTATTTAAAGCTGACACCAAATGTACTTCCAGTTTTTGTCTCTGAACTTGGTCTTTTGTTGTAAAATTTTTTCCATGAATTTCTTAACCAACATCATAATTTCAAATTGTACAGGGTCAAAGATTCTAGGCTTGACTAGTCCAGCCCAACAGCTTGAGTATTACTTTCAAGTTTTCTCAGAAGGGGAAGAGGCAATCACTAGAGAAAGTAAGTTTCTCAGATTTTAATTAAAATTGATGATCTGTCTAAACTTGAAATGATTCAGACTTTTATTAAGACTGATAATTTCTTATGCTTTGCCTGCTTTTCAGTTGGAATAGAACTGCTGTTGACAGCATATAGATTGGCGTGGAGCTCGACTATTTTAGGTTATGAATGCCTCATACCTGGACTCAACATAGACCAACCTATTGTTCAATCGGTAATCGAAAATATGGTAAGATGTTCTGCTGGTGATGTGATTGACACTATTCTTAGAAATCCAATTGAAACAATGTCACGAGACGGCAGTAAATATCATTTAGCACTTCACAAACTAAAGCACCGCAAGAAAACTCCAACCATCCTCAAGATACGACAAGGTAATCAGTATCTAGGGCCACGTACTTCCAGACATAATTATGCCAATTAGGAAATGACACCAAACTTCGCGATTTTCATTTTGTGTAAATTATCAATGTGGCGATGCCTATGTTTGTTTTATTTGCAGTTCGGCGGAGAACCTATGTTATCACAGAGCAGTTTTGTATATTGGGCTGGTAGACATTGTCCCAACATATTCCAAGGTGTACACGCTTACACAGTCACAGGACTAACCACCGAATATAAACCAAGATTTGGACCCATGGGAGATATGCTGGAGGCAAAGGTACCGTGAAAAGGGATCTATTGTCGTTCCCAACATAAAATTACCATGAGATGGTTTACAACAAAAAGTATGTTTGTATCCGTGGCCTTTTCGGTAATTTCTGTACTTGCATTTAGGATGCTTCAAAATGTGCAACAGCAGACAATGCCCATATGATGTCTGAACAGCAGTGTGTACTGGACATTCCAGAAACATTCTTTGTTACGTCATCATTGCCGTCTTTCTTCATGCCTCACAACGAGACTGCGCCTGGGAAACATACACCCCTGGTAATTGTCCCATATTTTCGCACATTAGTAATTTTGCCGAAGCGCTGTATTCACATTAGCTTTTAAAAATTCTACAAACCGCTGCTTATTTACAAGATTTTCAGCCCTCGTACGTAGTACAAAGGGAAGGTTATGTTTTCCGTCATGTGTATCATTCTGTTCAGGAAGGAGGTCCCTATCTCATGATGTACCCCTGAAAGAACCAGAGGAAGGGGCTAACCAGGAATGAGGCCCGAACCATCCTCTCACTACCTTAGCCCAGTCCCCCACTGTCCCAAAACGAAAGGTCTGGAAGGACCAAATAGAAGGGAAAACCCATCCTATCCCAACCACAAGCCCCTATCCCCCGCCATTCCCGAAGGGTCTGCTGGAACGGGCAAGTAGGTGCGGTGGTCCCCTACCGGACGACTATCTTGTATTGGAAAACATTTGAGTTCCTGCCGCTAATAAACAGAGACTTAACCTTTTTCAGTCTGATGCTGTGAGCAATGGGGGTTGGTGCTTGCTATACAACAGTAATAATCAAGGTCTCAGTTTTAACAGGCAAGTGTTATGCATTCAGAAGTGTTTGTTGGTACGATATGTTGTCATTGTGTATGATCAGTTATTTGTTACTTCAGATACATATTCTTTATTACTTCAGATTTCAACACCATGTGATGGATTACAGAGGTGCCAGTGTGATGCTAATAGAGTTTGCGGGTTTCTCGTTTTGCCTAGCGGTGGATGAAGAGTGGAGGTTTGTTTTCCTGTATGAATGAAGGCTCGTTTACACCAAACAAACCACAAAAGTGGAAAATCATGTGGTGTCTGCAACCTTTCTTTCTGAATGTACTATTTCAATTTCTCACAGCCCATTTGGCAACTGTGTAGCTTTCGCCTAGTAACGAACCGTCACACTATCGTTCTGTTTTATTAAGTAAAGCTTGGTGGGAGTATGATAATGGAACAATTATTCTTTTTTCACAGAGATTCTAGTCAAAGATGGGGAGGAACGAATTGCACTTTACTAGAAGTAGCTCCCCAGTATAGGTTGCTCATGAGTAAGTGACTGTCATGTCCATCCATTGTAATGACACCACTTTGTGTGTGCGAATAGTGAAAGGATTAAATGGTTTGATACTGAGATTCAGGAATCAACATAGATATGTGATATGTAACATGATTTACATGACTTGTTCCAGATGGCGCTGGTATGATATATCTTAATCTGCAAGACAGGAATGTGCCGAAAGGAATACAGATTGGTAAAGACGCTAGGTCATTAGTACTGGAAATCAATGATGAATTAACAAAAGTTCGACACTTTGGTACTGAATATGAACTTCATTCCGTAGAGGTAACTTGATTGTAGTAGCATAGCTTTTCATCCGTCGTTATCACTGTCGTCATTGCTCTTTGTAATTTTTGCTCCTGGGAAAATCACTAATTACAGGAACTTTTTAAGTCTCAATTAATGAAAGTCCTTTTGCTGATTTAAATGTTGGGTAAAATGGTTTACTTTTCTTGAGGTAATATTTCAATTGTCAAGAGTCCATTTCAAGCCTGGGATTCTGTTTATTGTGAATTGTTTGTGGTAGCGGTAGACACGTATTGTGAGCAATTGAAATAATTTCACGTTGAAGGTGTGGGGCTGTGGTGGACCTGCTGCAAGAGATGCACAACTCAAGCAGAAAATTTGGCAACAAAAGGAAGTTGCCAAAGCGAAAGACAAAAAGGTGGGCAGGTATTACAGAATTTTTTTTCTGGCCAAGTTTACCTGAACCTTCAAATTAACATACAGTAGAAGCTCTCCTTTTTGGAGCCCCAATGACAGTCACCTCTCTTTTAATAACCAAACTAACTTTATTCACGCTAAATGACCGTAAATGATATTTTCTATTATGTGTGTGTTGAATGAGACGTTTTTTTCAGTACCAATGTTTTCTGAATTTTAGTTGAAATTGGAAGACTGGAAAGACAACCCAGATAAGCAACTGTTGGAAATGGGTGGTGTACCAACTGAACATGCTCAAAGATAACAACATATTTCATCTTGT
>JBCAUG010407021.1:0-16242 GCA_038406175.1 Haplosyllis leylae
GGGGGGGGTTACCCAAACCAGATGCAGCTGGGGGGGGGGGTTATCCAAACCAGGTGCCCAGACGAGGCATAGGGTACCCCCCCTTGGGATAGGACACCAGAGCGAGGACTTGCTACGCGCGCGCAGGAGGACTTTCTTGTTTAAAAATTAATTTTGATTTTTCCGTAATAATGTTTGTTCTATTTCAGTAATCCTAAGATCACATCACCAATATGTATTGGTAAACAAAATCAACAAACTGAAGCCAGTGGTCAAGCGAGCAGTGTGGACATCCTGGGTGAGAGTCCAGAAGTGACACTGGCTGATCTGCAGACTGGATCCGCCCCGGCGGGAATTACTCGAGAATGGATGGAAAACATGGTGTACTCGGGCAGCAAAAAGGTACAGATTTCTTCCTTTGTTCGGTTCAAAAAATCAGAGAATAGGTTCTTGTTGGTCTCAATTCATATGAACGAACGGTTGTAAACACAGAAGTGAAAGCAACCAGCAAAAGTGATGAGTTTTGAGCAGTCCAACGCAAGATCATAGCAGCAGTCATTTATTCAATAAAATATAGCGATCCCGGAATACTTATTATTGTTTCATGAAAACTTCAGTTCTAATCTTTTTCTGTTTCAGTTTTCGGCCGTAATGGAGACGGTGGGTACGGTGTACAACAAGGCTGCGGAAGCAACAGGCGGATTGTTACCAAGGTTTGAGCGGTATGCTATCCCCTTGTGCACCCACTGCACTATTTCTTCCTTTTTATCAAAAGTCGGACATGAACTGATGCGAAATTATTTGATAAAAATAAAATGGTGCTGATTGAATTTTTTGGATGAGAGGTCAGTTCAGTTCATGAAAGCAATTTTATTTTACAAATGGTAAAAACAGGTTGCTCTGAAGATGTAGTTGATGTTCGATTTTTATTGGTGCGTTAGTTTGAGTACCTGTTTATTAAAGAAAGGACAACCTGCTTTTTGCATTTGATTGTTTTTTTTATTCAAATGAGTTGATCTTTTATTTAATCTATTAGCGATATAGAAAGCACTAATTTTCACAATCTCTAGAGTAGAAGAGTCAAGATGTTTTGATTCTTACTGGTACCTACCTACAATATCCCCCAAAATATATTGATAAAGTAGTGTTAGTAAAAGACACGACATGAAAAATCAAAACCCTCACCTTAAATTAGTTAGTATTGTGTGTGTCCTTGTCTTTGTAGGTTAGTCATTAAACTAAAAAATACAGAGTAAAAGTTAGGATGCTTCATTAGTTCTTAATCCGAGTATTTTGGTGGTTTAAAGATTGAAGGATTTAAATATGACAAGATATTTCATGTGGGAAAGTTTACTTGGTGATTGAATTTTTAAATTAGAAAATACATGTGGGAAAGTTCACTTGGTGATTGAATTTTTAAATTAGAAAATACATGTACACCTTCGGTTGAAGTTGGAGATGGCAATAATAAATAATAATGGAGGTAGTTAAAATAAATTTACACGATGAAAATTTTAATGGAGTTTTTGTAACTTTTAAGAGGTTCACACAACACAAATACTCTGAAAATCGCAATAAGAACGTGGTCTATACGTTTAACGTGGCGCCCTCTGGTTTGCAGGAACGTAGTGTTTTCATTCACTGTAGAAGAATGTATCACGTCAGCTGATCTTCACAACCAATGGAAACTTTACTGTCCCAGGCACCAGCGACCTCAGCAGATCCTTCGCTCACATCTAGGTCGCCAGTCTAGTGCAGCCACAGTAGCAGCAGCAGCCAGTCTGGTTTCCGGGCCAGACGCCCCAGTTGTCCAGTTGGCGCCGGACGTGGTATGCCCTGCACACTACACACTTAGACACAGTATTAACCGGCTTCTTGCTGCTGATTGCTATTGTTGATTGATGATGGGGGCTTTTTGGCTGCTGTGAATGTTTTATATTTAATATTCCCGTTTCTTCTTCTTCTGTAGTGGTTTTGGGAACGTAGATGTGTAATTGTAAGTACCCCAAGCTGATACCATGACCATGTGCATCATATACAGTATGTGTATGATGCAATGTGTGTAACAGAAATCAGACAAATACATTTAACCATGATCTTATACCATACTGAAAACCATCCCCGGAACCCGAGACAAATCCACGGTCATATCTAACGTCTGATTTCAGTTTACAAAACCCTTCGACACTCAATGTTCCCGAAATCAGGACGGCGTCTGTTGGTTCGTTGCATAATTACTAATCGCTTCCTATTAATCAAGCACCCATCCACCCCACAAACCAAGGAGAAAATATTAAGCTTGCGTCTATTTCAAGTCTAGGTAGATGTGCAGTGCAGTGCTAGAGAACGACACTAGATGGTGCCTTGGTGCAGCAGAAAGGATTAGCTTGATCTCCACCTCACAAGAGTCAAGTGGGTGATTATTTTTTCAGATCCGACTGCGATGACGATTACAACGACGAAAATGACGCCACGACTACCTCCGCTAACTCTGATAGAATTTATAGTTACTTGGTGGAACAATGCCTTCAGTCTGCACAAAACAATCGGGTTATATTTTGTCCCGTCCATGGCAACATGGGTCCGTTCTTCGTGGCTAGCGCTGACGGGCGGGTCACGTCCGCCCACGCCGCTCCCGATGCGGTACGATCATCTCATATAATCGAGGGCCGAATGAAAGCAGCAGTACTGACTTAGCACCAGGGCCACGGGTCAGGTTATTGAAGTGAATGACGGGGGATGGGTGGGAGAATCCATTGATCTCTCTTTTCTGTCGAACAATTTTGAAGGAAGTCAATCTTGATGTATCAGTCTCCTGTATCAATGTTCATGATTTGCGGCTATTGCCATTGCTTTGTTGCAAGAAGGTTCCGCGGAACAGTTAACGTCACTTGTACATGTACGCTGCGTTTTTGCCATTCGAATGGCATTCAAATATTTTGGCCACAAATTAGTGCTGAATACGGTCTAGTATTGCTGGTTTCAGTCGGTACCACATTACGCACATTCGTCCCGAGTAGTTTGACACCTGTACATGTTGTGCTTTTGTAGTTCAAATAGAGTAAAACTACCTCGTGTGACTAAATCCGTAACTTGGTAGGGCTGCTCTGTGTGACCTGTAAAATCATAATGTACACAATTTCGGAGTCAGTTTTGGAATGGGTGTTGGATGCCTAGGTTGATATATTGATTCATTCATTTGCTTTGCTG
The DNA here is from genome assembly GCA_038406175.1 of Haplosyllis leylae. Taxonomy (NCBI): domain Eukaryota; kingdom Metazoa; phylum Annelida; class Polychaeta; order Phyllodocida; family Syllidae; genus Haplosyllis; species Haplosyllis leylae. Next base: position 3,190 of record JBCAUG010407021.1, read on the forward strand.
CAGTTTATCTAATAATTCCCAGTATCGTAGAACCTTGGTTATTGGTGCATTTTAGTTGTATCTTTTAGTGTGACATCACAGACAGACAAAATACAATGTCACGTGACAGTAATATTTATACTAAGCAATGACACTATTAATTTCTGTTAGAATAGTACTGTACTTCGTTAGTCGTAACTACGTTATAGTCTGAAATGTAAATCCAAATCATGCAGATAAACTATGAGTTGTAAAGTGATATACTCTCAGTAGCATGCTGAATGAAGCTTTCAATGACGCAATTACTAGTAGCATACCAGTCTAAACTGTAAGAAATACAGCTTCAGAGTTCTAAGGCAATATCTATGGGTTCCTGTGGGCTCTACAATAAGGAATCTGTCAGAATTGAAGATATTTCTACACTAAGATTTAACCGTTCCGTAACACTATACTGTTTACATTGTATTTCGCCTGCAGGTGTTCCAGGACATTGGTGATCAGTACAGAATAGATCCGGACCAGGTGACACGCGGACGGCTGCTCGGCAGAGGAGCCTTCGGTGCGGTATTTGCAGGGACTGTACATGATAAGGTCAGTGAATTTAAAGGTTTCTACCAGTTCAAACTGTAGACTGATTGTCCATTGAACTGAATTCAATCAGATTATGTGGTCCTCCGTATGAAGGACGGACCATAAAACACAGACCAATTACTCGCTATTTGTACGAATCATAGTGCGTAAGAAATGATGACGTTATATTGCATTACAATTGCGATCGCCATTTCACAAGTGTACAATCAGGAGCATAGCATTCTGTACCGACTGTTGGAGTTCCTATGTACTCAGTAGAAAGACCTTTCAATACGCTCACAATTACAATCGCAAACCACAGTCGCCGGCACGGATAGACTATTGTACATGGCTGCAAATGTTTTTATGACGTGCAGTATTTGAAATATATTGCAGTGGAAAGACGAAGTCGTCGATGTAGCAATGAAGATGTTGCAACCCGTTCATCCAGGTGTAGAAGCTGACCTGCCACTAATGCAGCAATACCAGGTAAGATTGTACCACGCACAATAGAGCTACAAAGTGTGGACCTCACCCTCACACGTGTAAATAGTGTAGCACTAGAAAGGTCCATGAGGAGACTATTGTTTACAAAATTAAAAAACAGATCTGTCGAAGGCAAATAACGCCAGAAAAATGCAAAGTTTCATAATTTACATTCGTGTTCATCTTCAGGCTGAGAAAAATCGATGGGACAAGGAACCAATGAAGAACGCTTGCGAGGCCTACCTGAACGCCAGGAAGGAGCTAAGTATTCTCCTGGCACTACAACACCCGAACATTGTGCCTCTGCTGGGGATCAGTCTGCAGCCACTGTGCCTTGTGTTGAGCCTTGCGCCTCTCGGAGCCCTGAACGACAGGCTGAAGGAGTACCGCAGAGCGGGCGCTAGACTGGCTCACCATACATTACAACGAATCATAATACAAGTATGTGTTAAATAACTGAAGCATAAAATCAAAAAGAGCTTGCGAGAATCGAAACTTTAAGTGAGATTGTTTCAAACTTTTGGCAGTGAAATTTAGCAAGTACCTCAAAACATTTGGAATCGGGCACAAAATTGTGATCTATGTCACTTTTTAAACTCTTTTTTAGGTTTCATGTGCTCTGTCATATCTACATTCCTGCCAAATCATTTACCGTGATCTCAAGTCTGAGAATATTCTCGTATGGAGTTTACCGTCACCACACATCAAGGACCCCTCCCACCCAGTTCATGTGAAACTCGCTGATTATGGTGTCAGTCGTACAGTGCTCCCCTCTGGCGCCAAAGGTTTTGCTGGGACGCCACCATTTATTGCGCCGGAAATTATACAGCATAATGGTGAAGAAACATACACGGAAAAGGTTAGAGAATCGTCAACGTTAGAAATTAGTGCTTGGGAAATCATTTAATACAGGTGCGTGTGAAGGCAGCGTGTCTTATCGAGTCTCTTTCTGTTTTAGGTGGATTGTTTCTCATTTGGTATGTTCATCTACGAATTACTAATGTTGAAGCTACCTTTTGAAGAGGGTGATTCGGGAGCAGCAGCGGTTGCCAATCTGAAGGGTCATATACTCGGAGGAGGTCGCCCACACTTCTCACCTAGTGTAAGAAAATAAAATGTTATCATCATTTTTCGGTTATTATTATATCATCAGCTTACATTGCTATCTATCATCAGTTTGCGGAGTTAAAACGTAATCTATGTTGTCAACTTGTAGGACATATCGATGTACCCAACACATGTTCTGGATCTCATGGTCATGTGTTGGTCACATGATCCAAACGAGCGTCCATCTGCACCCGAGATTACAGAGATAGCGTCTTCACCTGCCTTCTGTCACTTAAAGGACGTTATTTCTCTGGAAGGACAGGTTGATGTGTTGTCCGCTGCGTCATCGCCAGTAGCTCTAGAAACTGATACAGAGATCAATGGTAAGTGAACATTAATCGATGAGTTATCATCATAAAATGTGTGTACTATAATTTAATGTAGACTGCCTAAGTGTTTTTAAGTTATTGTATCTTTATATGTTGCATGGAAGTGGAATGTCCATCTCGAATCGTTCTAGAAAGAATTTTTAATATTAATTTCTGATAGGCTCTAATTGTATTTTCTGTTGATCAGAAGAAATGAGGGCAGTGGATGTGTGGACGGCTCTGAGAATTGAAGGCCAAGGTCAACTCCATGTGTTCACATATCACAATCAGAATTGCATCCATGCTAAGGTACTATGATTTGTGTAATAATTCTTTGATTTGTCAACGCCATATCAAAATAATAAGTGTTCTCTGATCAAAGGAGAGAATCAAGGAAAAATGTCCAACTGACTTGTTCAACTACGCTTCGGATCTTGGTATGTGAACAAAAGTAGTAAAATTTAACCGTATGGTTGATGTCTGAAATTTATATGCGTCCTTCATCCTTTTCATCTTTGTACCAGGTACTGTATTGTGAAGATGTCGTCATGAAATGTATGTGTGTGACGTCCAAACACATGTGGTGCGCAGACACTGCTGCCAGTATTCGTGTGTTCAGGTAATAGACGTAATGTCGCTTAACAAACTGACCTTCAGACGTTTTTATAACTTATTGACTGTTCCCAAACAATCCAACCTTACGAACATACCGTCGCTTTTCAAAGAGATGTTCAGAAGTTCTTATGATTCATCGGCTGTTCCCAAACAACCCAACGTAAAAAGCTCCCATTATTTCTGCACTGGTGACGTCTTTGTGTTGCAGTTTGGATGATTACGTTGAAGTGCTCAAATTTAATGCGACAAGTAAGGCAGGTGTGCAGGTTAAAACAATCTCGTTCAGCTCGTCAGAATCACAGGTCAGAGTTTCACTGATTGAAAGAGTGCTTTTGATTCCGTCTCCTTTGTGTTTAGTTGTATGATAGGCCAGCGTGAAACAAATACCAGTTTTAAAGATATGTAACAATGTAGCAAGTTGTCGTTACTTCCACTAAACGAAGAATGTTTTCTTCAGAATATAAGTGTTAAATATTCAAACAATGTAAAAAGATATGAACTATTTGTTTACTTGTTTGTATTTACAGTCCGAACGTTCTTATAATCACAGGTGTTCATAGTGCTGGATTCCGGGAGGCTAGTTCTCTGTGACGCTGATATACCGCTTGCACCACCTGCGAATTACAGCCCCGTCAAGACTGAGTGTCCCGGCAACAATAAACCGATACACTGCATAGCAGTGCTGCCTAAACCTTTCAAGTAAGAACTAGTAACCATTTTAATGGTGAACAGATGCATTTACAATATTAGAAAATCTGAATAAAAACAGGTACGTTGAATAACCTTTCAGTTTTGACAATAGATACATTCTATTTCAGGTGCAGTGAGTTGTGGTGTGGGCAGAGTAAAGGGAAGATGAGCGTCTGGAACTTGAGTAGTGTTTCAGGAAATCTCAAGTCTGTAGCACACACTGATGTTAATGACGATGTATTTCTACTCGCTACAAGACCAAAGAACGCCAAGGCTTTGTGGTCTTACGTGTATCCAGGTAATGCCACGGATAATTTTACGAGTCTGGTTACCACGGGTCATTCTGTTCAGGAGGTCGGGGGTGGGGTGCCCTATCCCCTGATTTATATCCCTTCAGGCCGGGGCTCCACTCACAGCTATGGGCACTTTAAGGAATTATACCAGGCAAAAACCTGAACGACCGGGAGGCCGGTGGCTCAGTGAATAGTGTTACCAATGGTACAGGCTTCCATTATGCACCACGGTGTATGGCCCCCACCACCACCTCCTCCAGTCACATTGTGTGAGGAGATATGGGACGTGGGTAGTTGACCTCCGATTGAAGGACTTTCTGGTTTAAATTACGTTTGTGAAGTTTTCTCTCATATGCAATTGATATAAACTATCCCAAATATCAATTATTTTGGTTTCCAGGTTCGGTGTTGTACAGATGGGACGTGGAAGAACGTAAAGTAACAAGTCAATGTGATATCTCGACCCTTGTTCCACTTGGAGACGAAAATGCATCATGTGTGACGCGAGGCAAATTATCTGGTGCGTAAGGAGTGTATTTTCTGACGTTTGAATACTAACTCGTGGAACTCATAAACTTCATTCGTAAGAGGGAGATGAAACCTTGAGCAATGATTTAAATGAAAAGAATGGAAACTTGACAATGTGTTTCTAAAACTTTATACTTTGCTAGGAAAACAACAGAAAGTATGAAAAATTGACGATTTTTGGCCTTTGTTTCAGCTGGAAAATGTCAGGTGACAGCGATGTTGGCTCTGAGCGAGTACCTATATGTTGCGTCGACCTGGGGATGTATTATTATCCTGGACAACACCACAATGACTCCATGCGCAGCGTTCCGTCCCCATGGTGACGTGGCACCTTACATCCGGGTTCTTCTACCATTAGTTGAGCAACAACGTCACGAACAGCATGACTTCATACTCTCTCCCGATGAGCAAAGTGAAGTTCAAAACGGCATCCTCAGCATTGGGATTGGACACCGGAACATGTTGGCGAACAGCGTCAGAACAAATCCGATCCATCCAACTGTCAAGCAAACTGATGTTTGCTTGTTATCATGGTTGGCAGAGCAGTGGAAATATACCTGCTCCGTTACGAAGGAGTGAATTGAAACATTCTCGATCTCGATCTTTTTCCTTCAATATTTTGATGCAATACAATTTGATACGGATTTAAGCTTTTATCTTCAGGTTTTAGTGAAAAATCCCTTAGCAATTCAAAGAATTTACAATCCCAATTTTTCATGAAGTTTGCTGATAGGTTTCATATTATGTTTTTCCCGAAGAGTTTCAAATTGAAGCTACAAATGAATGGCGGAAAATTAGTGTCGATTGGCATCCCTTGATTTGTACATGTGAATGATACTGTATTAAAAGTTCGAATAGAAAATTCGTTTCGCTCAGTTGGAACGAGGCTTAAACGTTATTGGTTGCTCTCTCAAAAAGTACAGTGGGAACAGAGTTGTGTAATGCGTCTAAATTGACAAAATTTATGTCTAATATATTTCTAGTCATATTTTATTGATTAATTATTAAGTGTTTTAGTCTGTTTTCCTTGGTATTTTATGGGCTATTCTGGTTACGGAACTGTCTTACAAAAGTTGAATTTGCAAACCCTTCTTGGAAGAGCGATGGAATGAACTGTACAGCTCAAGACTTTGTGATATTGAACTTTTAAACAAAATGTATTTTATTTGTTACTATAACAGATAACTAACTGAAGGTATCTTTTCAGCTGTTCATGTACATATATTTATTCATGTAGTATGCTTTACAATCTGTGCATATTTATTTAACTATTTGTACAAATATTGTAAATATCATATTGAAGAAATTTTATAATTCCACTCAAATGGCAAAAGGAAACTAGTTATGCAATAATTCACTGTCCAAAAACAGAAATGATTTTGCTGAGGGTAACAGTGTACATTTGTAAACTAGGTTTTTCATATCAAGTCGCATAATCAAACCCGCATTTTATGATAAACCGTAAGAAAATGATTGAATTGTGAAAGTTCACCGTGATGGAATTATTTGAAACTTGACAATGTAAGAGTCAGAAACAGTTTGATCCTACGTTCTCGTGATGTAGATACACTCAGATGCTTACTGAATGTGTAGCTTAAATGAAACCAGATGACATTGCAGTGGGAAGCGGTTACAATTTTGGATTTTGCTGATGCGTGTCAGTGTTACATGAATGTTTCGAAATGTAATTTCACAGGGATTATTCACACTGACCGACATCGCAAACGATACCTGTTTGGATGTCATTCAAGCAACAGTGTACCGATATCGGTAAGGTGTAGATTTCTAACCTATTTTCCAGTATCAAAATAGTTACAGTACACAGTACCTTTTCAAATCATTTAGAGATCACCAAAGACTCTTTGTCAAAACAATGATTTTAAAACGCAGAATACGACTACTTACTAAAGTCGGTACATTTTGATATAATACAGTGGAAATTGGGTTAGATGTAGTGGTAGCTGTAGGAGTTGGGTCCTGTTTGTCGTGTAATTAGTCACAAAGATGATTGAAACCAGTATTTCTGTCTTCGGGACAAACTATTGATGTAATATTCCTGCACACAAGTGTTGATCACGTGTCGATTAGAATGTTCGTAGAAGTGAGAATTGGAAGGTAGTACATTGCGTCTGTTTTTTTCGTGAGTTACTCGAACTGAACCGATAAGGTTAGTTCACTTTGAGAGAATTTGAACGCGAACTTCACTTCATATCTGATCTGCATTTTGCCTCGCTGTAAAAGTAGTACCGATCTTCAAATTTCGCATTCAATTTTATTCAGCGTGAACAAACTATTAATGGAAGAGAATACGGAGAATCGGTTGTGGTAGCATTGTTAAGTACGAGAAGTAGCCTGTAATTTAGAGACATTAACTGTTCACCGTTTTCAGTTGATATGAGCATTTAAAATGTAGTTAGGTACCAGTTGTTGAAAATATGCATTGTTCTATTGTATCTATTGCTATCTAGTCACAGTCAGTATTTCAATTGCTGAGTAACACATGCAAAGCGCAGTATTTTAACACAGCTTAACCCTTTTTTTACCTCATGCTGTAGAACCTCTCTTTGGACTTGGAGGTCATTGAATGGGTGACCGTTGAAGAGGGTTCTACCTTATTGGTCTAGCAGCAGCCCAGCTAGTGAAACCTTGGTTCAGGATTTATTTACCTTTGATGATATTTGCATTAAGCGCTTTGAAAATTTACTTCCGCGTCTTGTTTTATTATATAATGAACAATTTGATGCCCGTAGGTTTTGTACTGTAATGTAAAATTGCAATAGTGTTATGTTGACAGTTCAACCAGATCTACTTATTTGAACCAAAGGCGAAAGAGTCTTCCAAAGAGTGTTTTAGATGATGTTGTAATTGAAATGAATTTTACATACATCTAGTTACATGAAAACTAATTCACAGATTAAACGTGCAATTCAATCATAATGTTGAGTCAAACATTCCAGAGCTTTTATTCCCTGGAAAACGGTAGTTTTGATATCATGATTGCAAAAAGAAATTGATGCTAGCCTTTCTGTTTTAAAATCTTTTGAATGTTAAGACAATAAAGTCGTTCTCTAAAGAGCTATTAAACTTGTGTTGCTAGTTTTTGATGTTGTCCTGTTTATACTTTCGGCGTGAAATAATTTGGAAATTAGAACTGAATAGCGACATCTTCTAATGTTACAAGTGGCGACATCTCTAGACTTTATTCGTGACTTCCGGCCATTTTTTACTGTTGAGAAAACTTGATCGTAAATGTTACAAAAAGTAACAATTATTAGTGAACTAAATATGACATGATATCAGAAAATAGCAAGATGAGTGGTTAAATACTGCATGTCTGTTAAGAAGGGATAATCTTAACAAATTTCAATAGAAAGAGGTGAGTATTGTAACATCAAAGTTGAACAAATAAATCACTGACCACAGGTTGACGTAAAGGTGGTCATTTCATTATTTCTAAGGATTTACTGACATATGTTTCATTCTGTAGTTCATGAAATCAGATGATAATGCATGCCAATGTGGGTACAAGAAAATAAGTATTAAATACTTTGTACATCGGCTTCTTAGAAATCTTCTGGAAGTTTCTTTTGTTTCACAAGTACAAGTCAATGCTCAACAATCCGCTGGAGATCTAGTCTCGTGCAAAACAAAAATTCTTGAAATAACTTTGGGCGTAATAGTATAGTACGAACACTGTATCTTTACTTCACACACTTGTCATCAGATATCAACGGTCACTGTGATAATTGGTGACTGTAAAAGAATTGGTGCTTAGGTTGGTTGATTTATGCTTATTTTCTATGGATAGTGGCACAACTTTCGCGGGTCGAGCAGGGAACTCTGAGAGTAGAGGGGAGGGGATAGAGACTTAGTTTGGCTGGGAAAGTGGACACAGTAGTTGTTCTTGTGAGAGGTTCACCTTTTATGTTTCAATTGCTGTCAAAATGTTGAATATGTTTTAGCCATTTGTATACTGAAAGATAAGTCTTTACTGCAGGGGTTTGTTTGTGAGCGGTGCTAACAGCATCAATGCGAGTGTTGGAATCGAAACCTGTGGTGACACAGACAATGGGAAAGAAAAAGCATAAACTTCGGAAACAGAGTAAAGAGAACAAGTTGTGCCCCGGGAGTGATTCGTCCGATGAAGCAATACCACAGGGAGCGACTGCAGGTAATAAAGATCTAATTCAGATGTTATTCTTTTTTAATTTGAATTATCGCCTTTTCACACAGATTGAAGGGACCTGTACTCTGTACCTCGACCGGGACAAAATTGGCAAAATTATATTGTGTGGAAGTATTCACACTGCAAATTAAGCTCTGTGTAATAAAACCATTTCTGTGGAGTCATTGTTGGTAATCAGTCCATATGTAAACTTTTTGGTGAAAGGGATGTGACCACCCCTCGAGGAGTGATCTGATCAAAGAGGTTCTACATTTTTTTTTTACTTTTGATATAATATTTCAGGACAAGGATGCGGGCATCTTAACAAATCAATTAACTTTGCTGCTGTGAAAAAGGCTATGAAGCAACAGCCGAACATTAAAGAATGCACAGTAAGTACCTGTACCTTCCCTAGCGATGTGTGTGGATTAGATGGGCTTGGGCTCAAAATAATGCTTGCATTTTATTGATGAAATGTCTGTATTTATGACCAGCAAATCTGGTGAAGGGATCAATGAAAAATTGTCAACTGACAATTTTAAGCACACAACAGCTGTGGTTCTGATTTCAGAGTTGTTCCAGAGATGCAGCATGTGGTAAAAATGAAGGAAGAAGTATCACACCGCCACCGCCGAACGGGCCAGCGCCTCTAGCCGAGGAGGAATCTCTGTTAGATGTAGCAGAACAAACAATATGGGTGTGTTTGCAGTGTGGTCATCAGGTAAGATTCGATCATTCTTTAATAAATTAAATAAACAAATGAAAAGAGACAAATTTAAATTAATTAAGTTACGATTACACAATCGCTCACAACATGTAAACGTTTCATTTCAATACTCTAAAAATTCATATAAAGTTTAGTAAATTTTCCGAATAAATGGAACTTGTATCCAAATGGAAAAAAAAAGTTATGATCGACTAATTATTAATCTACTCAAAATTACGCAGTTTTACAAGTAGTCATTTCAAGACATCTGTATTAAATATTCCTCATACTGCAATGAAATGTAACTATTTTGAAAAATTGCTTTCAGGGCTGTGATAGGAATTCCAAAGAGAAGCATGCTTTAAAGCATTACCAAGCACCAAGGTCAACATCACACGCTGTGGCAGTCAATGTCAACACGTGGTCTATTTGGTATGTACACGCCTTCTTCCTTAATACACAGTAATAAAAGTAGGTGCGTGTACAAAATTGGTAGCTTTTGCAACTATTACGTACTAATTTTCAGGCCAGTGTTCACATCTGTGCCTATGTTGGGCACATGTTTAACTTTCACTTTGTTGAGAGATCCTTTCAATGACCCAAGATTGTTAGTTTTGAAGAGAAGTATCTGCATTGAATTGTTTTAGGTGCTATACCTGTGATGATGAAGTATTTGTCGATAGTAGTAAAAAGCTGATCGAGTGCATAGAGTTCCTGCGTAAACAATGTGGAATGGGCCGACCTGACTCGGCATCAGGTAAATTATTTAGTCTTTTATGCTGTTATCAGTCGTTCAATCATCATTCAGTAAGTTTTCATATGGTGTTCCCAGTTAACAAATTCTATGCAATACCGGCTTTCTAGGTCGACCTAGTTCTCGTGCAGAAAATCCAGCGCAGGATTCGATCGACAGTTCAGCAACCAAAGATGAAAAGCCTAAACTGCAGCAACAGAAATCAGTGAAACATAATGCGCAACTGAACCCGAGTATAGTATTGCCCAAAGTTAAAGGGTTGAGTAACCTTGGAAACACGTGTTTCTTCAATGCTGTTGTGCAGGTAAGTGTTTTAATGAAAACTCGTGGACACTTGACATTGAAAAGACATCAGATCATTGAATATCTAGGAATAGAATCGATACTTGTACACTTCAAAAACATATTTGTAGAATTTAAGCCAAACACCTGGGCTGGAAAATGTGATAGCAGACCGAAATAAAAAGCATATTGCTGAAACCATTCCCGCGACAACTGTGGTGGACAGCGACACCGAACACACCGACAGTGATGAAGAGGAACAAGAAGAAAGGGCGACAAACGACAAGAGTCCTGAAAATAATGATAACAGACTGCATTTGGTAAATATAAATACGGAAATTATTCTTCATAGAACGATGGATAGATTTCCATATGATAGAAAGAGATAATCATCATTTGTAATATTTCATGCATATAGTTCCTTAATATTATACAATTTCTTATTTGTACTGTTTTATTCATTTGAAGGATTCGTTGGAAATAAGCTTACCAGAAAGTGGTGCCCTAACTCAATCGCTGTTAAACTTCTTGACGGACATGAACAACCCGACCAAGAATAGTGTGATCTCCCCAAGTAGTTTGTTTGGTCACGTCTGCAGAAAGTAAGTCAACGCATTGTGTACATATGAAGTATTTTTGATATTACCAAGAGCAACAACAGTTTCTGTAATAGGCAACGAAAGGTAGTGTCTAGAGATAAGTACATTTCATCTCTATTGTCTTGCTACTGAATTAGAGGAACTGTCCAGATAACTTTACAATGTGAAGAATGTTACTTGTAGGGCACCTAGATTTAAGGGTTTCCAGCAGCAGGACAGCCACGAATTATTAAGGCATTTATTAGATGGAATGAAGGCTGAAGAGGTTAAGGTAAATTGCACTAAAACGAGTAATAACTAATGAGCGAGACATTTTGATCCCTTTCAGTCTGATTTTCAGACACTGAAAATGTCAGTTTCAGTCTTTTTCTATTGTGGCATGTTTTTTTTACAGAGAAGTCAGAGAGGCATATTGAAATCTTTCGGTTTGTCTGAGAATCCAAATCCTAAGAAATTAGATGAACTCACCAAGACGAAAATTAAAGGTACGACGTCGAACTGACACAGCACTTGACAACCAAAGTTATAATTTTAGAAACAACATTATGGCTCATTCACACTGCCGGGACCCGGAGTGAGACCAGGAACGGGACCGGGAACAATGGGTTACTGTGTATTATGCAAAACTGTTCACACTGCACCAGGACCTGGAACAGGACAAGACCCATTATCTCCTATTGTGCCAGTCCCATTCCCTGTACCTGCCTCGTTCCCGGCCCCGTGCAGTGTGAATGTACCATTATATATTGAGTCATTGTCATGTGATAAATTGTAAATTTATTTATCACAGAATATGGACGTTTGGTGAAGCATACATTTGTAGACAGCATATTTGGTGGATATTTCATCAGCACTGTCCTGTGTGAAGAATGCAAATACGTAAGTACAGCCAAATATTTACTAAGTATTTGAACTTATTGGATTTTAACATTGTTATTACGTTGTATTTTTTGCGTCCTGAGATTTTTGCCTTCACCGTGCAACGTTTCATTTCAGCCGTCACAAATTTATGAACCATTCCTGGATATATCGCTTCCGATTACTGAAGAAAAGGTAAGAAAAAAATTGTCGAATAGAATATGACTTGAATAACATTTATAATGAGTAACAACCTACCTTTGGCGCCATTTTGTACAATAATAAAAAGTGAAAGGGTCTTTTCCATGCAAAAGCAGTATGTTAAAAGCTAGTTGTTTGACAATTCTGACCCTTGAGAACTAATTTACATGTTTTGATTATTGTTCAACTCTACATATTTTATATTCATATTTTTGTGGTATTGTAGCCGTTACGTCCGAACAGCATGTGGAGTAGTAGAAAGAAAGTAGAGCCTGCCAAACCAACTGGTAGCAGTTCCGCAGCCTCTGGTATGACTTCGTCTAAATCTGCTATTGATGGATTTACTGCTGATAAACCAAGCAAACATATGAGCAAGAAGGCGAAGAAAGCTGCTAGGAAGGAGGCAAAGGTTAGTTAACGAGTTACAAACGGTCTTTATTTCACTGCACATTATGACTAGAATATTCCATATTCAGATTCGCTTTTTCTCGCTTTCCCAGAAATACGCACAAAATAAGAGAATCTCTGTAATTTATAAGACATGGCCTTGTGGAGATTCGTGGAGCTTCAAAAAATTTTAAAAAATGTGTGTCAATTGAAGACTTGCCAACATTGTTCTTTGCAGAGGAAGACGAAAAGGGGTAAGAGTATATCAGAGGAAGACCGTACAGATGTCGGTGATGCAGATGCAAAGAACGCAGAGACAGAGGAGGTGGCACCCGGTGCTCAAGTTGATAGTGGTACGAAAGAAACTTCTGGTGGGAATGGTGATTCACATAGCAATAATGAGGAAGAATGGGATTCAAAGTCAGGTGAGAGAAACAAGGAAATAAAGATGGAAACAATAGGATTTATTACCGCCCTCGTACGTAATACGAGGGAAGGTAATAGTTTCACTTTGTTTGTCAGACC
>JBCAUG010407132.1:0-16240 GCA_038406175.1 Haplosyllis leylae
ACTTGCAGTTAAACCATGAAAATAGCCGTGGAAGGATGTTGTCACGGGGAGTTAGACAAGATTTACGAAACAATTGCACATTTAGAGAAGGAACAAAACATAAAGGTAGGTCAAGTTTACCCAATATTCCAAAATTGGCAAAAGAAATAAAAGAGACTACACGAAATTAACCACTGCACCTTTACACCACATCACGGATTCACTAAACAAATGGGATACATAGATCTAGCACGTTTTGCTTAAAAATATTGTTCTTTTCCAAAAAACCAAAACAGCTTCCTTGGATACCTCAACAAAAGCCTGTGAGGAATGTGAAGCGCTTTTTGAAAACCTTAAACAGCAATTTATTAGTCTACACAGGATAATCCAGAATGTAACATTTTTTCTAGGTGGATTTGCTGCTGATCTGTGGGGATTTCCAGGCAGTGAGAAACAGATCTGATTTTCATGGTTTGGCCGTTCCACCCAAGTTCCAGAAACTGAACACGTTCTACAAGTAAGTTGTCTGGAAGTAGTCTTGTTATCAATGTGCGAGGATTATCATCAGTATACAATTACAGTATGTCTTATTTTGCGGTTACTAGCAAGGTATTGGACATCGGAAAATGTCACTGATTCATCCACGTTCATCCCACTTAAAAGACAAAAGAGTATTCGTACGGAGTAATACATTATTCCGAAGAGACTGTCTCATTAACATGTACATTACACGAGGTAATGTTGTCCTTATTTAATTATCACGTAATATCTGTCCAACAGGTATTACTCGGGAGAGAAGGTGGCACCTGTTCTGACGGTGTTTATTGGTGGGAATCACGAGGCGTCAAATTATCTACAAGAGCTACCGTATGGAGGGTGGGTAGCCCCCAATATCTACTACATGGGTGAGTACAGAGGATGGTGGTACCCAACCTCTCCCACATGTATGTGGCAGCACCGTATACCAGATGCATGTGTAGAGAGTTTGTGCGGCACCTGTTATATACCACTTTGGTGTGTACAATTGGTGGCCACGCTACTTTACACTACCAAATGTACCATTGCCAATAACATTTTGTGATTGTAAATGAACTGGTGACGGAATACTTGACTACTTCACCAATCGTTTGTTCTTCTGTGCAGGTTATGCCGGGGTTATTCAGTTCGGAGGAGTTCGTATAGGAGGCTTGTCCGGAATCTACAAGCCAAGAGACTATAATAAAGGTAAGGTTGACTCTGTGCAGTAGCGTCCAGGATAGTGTTACTCCATTGAGTGGTTACCTCTGTTTTATAAACAAGAAGCCAAAAACAATGGTGTAATGCTATTAATATCCATCATATTTGCCGTTCTGTAAACTGTATAGTACGTTAAGTTCCATTTAATAGCGATTAAATGAATTTTACTCGAAACACAGAACAAGCTCACACGAGTAATTTTCCAAGTGGCAACGATGACGTCTTCTGTGACATCATATTGCTTTGACGTCATAACAGCTCGTCCATTCTAAGTCAGTTTGGATTCAAATCTTGACGAAGTAACATCGAAAAATTCCAATTTAATTTATTGGTAAAGTTTTGTCAATAAAAGGAGTGCAATTAATTGAAATAAAATTGCACGGGAATGGGGAGAAACCAACGGAAGAAGTCTGGAGAGAAAAGGATTGAGGATAGAAGTTTAAACTCAAAAAGACATAGAAGTCTTGTCAAAAGAGAATGAAGTTGCCATGGCGGAAATTAATGACTCCCCAGACAATGGTCATGGGGCAACTGGAGGGTCTGGAAACAAGGGAAGAAAGAGACAGAAATTAACTGAGGACAATTGTGAAGTACTACAGGTCGAAACTAACCAAGTAGTCGAGATAACAGAAGAGGGGAATGAAGTCTTAATGGAAGTTCATGCAGATGTGACCGAGTTTGCAAGTGAGGAAGACGAGGATAATTCTGACGCAGAAGATGACATTGGATCAGAATCTGCCACTAATAATAATGCCGTTGAGTCAGATTCTGAAGTGGAAACTGTTTTTGAAGTACCAGAAAAATACAGAGGTGGAGAAATAGAAAGGAAGCAGTCTGAAGAGTTGAAGGAGATTCGAGCTACACTTTCTAGATTCGAAGAAATGCTTACTGGAAGCTACTTTGTAAGGAATCCGGAATATAAAGAAGCGACGAAGAGCAAAGGAGTCCCATCTAAATCCACAAAGTCAACTAGGAGAGGTAAGGGCGTTACGTTCAAGGAGAATTATTCTATTGATGAGATGAATGAAAGAGTAAGCGAGCCAGCATCTTCTGAGATTACCATTTATGAGCCAGCAGTCCTGTTAATTAATCAAGTCCCCCAGGTGCCTGAGGAGGATGATGAAATTCAGTTTAACTTTAATAGAGTTAGCTCTTCTTCAGACGACATGGTCATTTCTAGTGATGAATACATTAATGAAAATGAAAACAGGAATACTGAGATCTAATAATGCGGTCCATGTTGTAGATCGTTATTATGAGGAAGAGCCAAGAGCTGGGTCATCTAGGATGGATAGAAATGGACACTAGGGGAAATCGGGAAGAAGATGATGGACAGGACCGAGATGAACAAATAATCCGTCAAGTGGAGGCCTCGAAGGCCAGGATGTATGAAGTACCAGGTAAGGAGAATTCATTGATACCTACATCCGGACCTAGTCTTAACAAAATGGTAAATAGAGATATGCGAAGACAACAGGTGTTCGGAAGTATAGATGATGATTATTTACTGGTGTCTGCACACATAGATCTAATGACACAGGTGAAAATTGCAAGGGGAGAGTATGTTGATTTTGCTAAATTATTAGTGAAGGACAGATTGGCCAGTGACAATAGGATGGAGTTGGTAAATAAAGGTGGGCAATCGTTTTTTGTCCCAGTTTCGGATCGTGAGGCTACACAAATAAATTCATTTGCCAAGTGGGAGCAAGCTTTTCGAGTATACTCAAATGTCTACTCTCGATTCCATCCCGAGCAGGCAGCTGAATTGATAGAATACAACTTCATGATACATTCAGCTGCTCAGACTTATATATGGGACAACGTATACCTGTATGGTAAAGATTTCAGAATGCATCTAGAGTGACACCCTTATCGTAGTTGGACATAAATACTTCAACAAGCATGGTCCTTTCGGTTGAAGGATCGATACAGAGGTAGTAACGAGGGAGGGCATGGTAACCTACAAAATAGACAGAAGAATAAGGATATCTGTTATCGATACAATTGGGGACGTTGTACATATGGTAATAAATGTAAATTTGAGCACCGTTGCAGTTTGTGTAGCAAATATGGGCATGGAGCACACAACTGTAGAAGAGGTCTAGGAGGCAACCACAATAATTCCCCTGACAGAGCTGAAGTCGAGGATAAAACTGAAGATAAACCCCTGGTACATAAACCACCAGTAGCTCAGAAGGGTATGCACAAGGGAAATCCAAAAACCTCTAACTAATATTGTTTATTACAGGGTACCCACCTTTACTGGAAGACCACCTGAATTTGGATTCAGCTTATTCACCGGTAGATGCAGTGAAGTTGAGAAATTTATTGATGCTAGCACAATATGATCCAGTAGAAATAGAATATTTGTATGAAGGGTTCACAGAAGGTTTTGACATAGGATATAGGGGACCAACAAAAAGGAAACACACATCTAAGAACTTGCCATTTTCAGTTGGGGACAAGTTTGAGCTGTGGGATAAAGTCATGAAAGAAGCTTTGGCGGGGAGATATGCTGGTCCTTTCGAAGAAATTCCTTTCCAATATTATATTCAGTCACCAATAGGTCTGGTCCCCAAGGCCGGGGGGCAGATGAGACTAATTTTCCACCTGTCATACAATTTTGCAGATGACCTTGAAAGCGATGGCTCTCTGAATTATTTCACGCCAAGGGAGATGTGTTCAGTTCACTACAACAATTTGGATTATGCCGTCAGGACTTGCCTGGAGTTAATCAACCGGAATTTCAACCAGACAATATTTATGGTGAAAAGTGACCTGAAAAGTGCTTTCAGACTGGTAAAACTGCATAAAACCTCTTTTCCATGGTTAGTTATGCAGGCTGAAAATCCATGGACTGGGCAAAGAGTCTATTGGGTCGATCGCAATCTCCCGTTTGGAGCCAGCATTTCATGCTCCATCTTTCAGCGATTTTCATATTCCCTGAGGTTTCTCCTGGAATTCCTGACAGGCAAGAAGTTTCAGTGCACTAACTACCTCGACTACTTATTTGTGGAAACCATGGAGAGTGCATGGAACCAAATGGTGAGTCAATTTCTAGATATGTGTAGTGACATAGGAGTCACTGTGGCCATGGACAAGACAGAATGGGCATCAACTCAGATAGTTTTCCTGGGAATTTTGTTGGATGGAAAAAATCATGTATTAGCCTTGCCAAATGACAAGATAGGAAAAGCACTGAAACAGTTACGATATGCCAGGGATAAACACACGATAACAGTGGGGAAACTAGAATCATTGGCAGGGTTATTGAACTTTCTCAACAAAGCAATTGTGCCGGGTCGGGCGTTCACTAGACGTATGTATGCAAAATTCTCCAATTTAATGGAAGTGAAGGATAGAAAACTTAAGTTTCATCATGTCACACTTGACAAAGAGTTTCACCTGGACTGCTCCATATGGATAAAATTCTTGGAGACCCCTGAAGTGGTATATAGACCAATGACGGATTTTGTCAATCAGTCTTTAACTAGCATAGATCTGGACTTCTATTCAGATGTTTCGAAAAATCAAAGATTTGGGTTCAGCTGCGTAATGAAAAATAGATGGTGGACATTTGGGCAATGGCCAGAAAACTTCATCAGAGACTATGACCCTTGCATACAATACTTAGAATTGTTTGGTGTAGTTGCAGGAATTCTCACCTGGGAAAAGGAACTGTCAAATGTTAACCTAATTGTCTACTGTGACAACCAAACTGTATGTACCATCTTGGATGATCAAACATCTTCTTGCAAACAGTGTATGGTCCTAGTGAGAATCCTGACCCTGAACAACTTGGTCCACAACAGGAAATTGACCTCGCAATATGTGAAAAGTCAAGACAATGTGCTCACCGATAGCCTAAGTAGAATGAATTTTAAGAAATTTTTCAGGAAAGCACCGTCTACCATGAACCAGCTCCCTTCACCCCTGCCTGATAGGATCTGGCCAGTAGACAAACTGTGGTTGCATTAATAATGAGACATACTGGACATACTGAATAACATATATTCAATTTACTCTCTAGTAGACTCAACAAGGAAAAGAAGACAACAGAGATCCAATGCCGGTAGTTCTTCAGACTCATCTTCTATTTCCACTAGCAACATCATGCATATTATTCAAAAGCTTAAACAGGAGAAATGCCATTCATCCACATGGAAGACTTATTATGCTGTTTGGAAACAGTTTAACAAGTTTTTTATCGCACTGGATAGGAAACCTAATAACTGGGAAGATAGATTAGTATTATTTGTAGGATATCTGGCAGATAGGGACATGAAGGCATCCAGTATTAAAAGCTACATATCAGCAATCAAGGCAGTATTAAAGGCAGACGGGACAGAACTACACGAAGATAAATATTTACTCAATGCTTTAACTCAGGCTTGTAGAATCAAGAATAACAGAGTCAGGAACAGGTTTCCTATCTATAATAAACTACTAAACATACTCTTGAAACATACTTGGGAAGTCTTTTATGGACAAGGTCAATTATACTTAGGGAAAATGTATATGGCTCTGTTTGCTACCGCCTATTTTGGCCTTTTTCGGGTGGGGGAACTAACCTGTAGCCCCCACGTATTGAAGGCAAAAGATGTTCATGTGGCATCCAACAAATTCAAGATGCTGTTCATGTTACACACCTCAAAGACACACAACCAGTCTAATCATCCCCAAACCATAAAAATTTCGTCATTACTACAAACAAGAGAAACATGGAAAGGAAACTTCTGCCCTTACCTTATCTTAGAGAGTATCTCCAAGTACAAGGAGGCAGAATGAATTCCTCAGAGCAATTCTTTATTTTTGCTGATGGAACCCCAGTTACTCCTCGTCATATGAGGATCACGTTAAGACATATTCTATCAATTGCAGGATTTGATGGTTCATTATATTGTACACATTCACTACATTATGGACATGCCTGGGACATGCTACGTAATCATATCCCATTGGCAATTATCCCCAAAATTGGTCGATGGAAATCGAACAGTATCTTTGCCTACCTAAAAGATTAATTCTTTATTTTACAGATAACGTGGAAGCATTCCAAGACGTCTGGGTAGTAGGAAACTGTTTCCTAAGATCTATCTCAAACACCTTTGTTGCTATCAAGAATCAGGTGAGAGTTAATAAGAAGGCCCCACCATACATGGATGACTATTATAACGCAAGATGCTTTTACCAGTATGACAGTTTGGGTAAGAACAATGCATTCTCAGCCATCATCAACTCAGTTACAGAAGCGTTGAATCAATTCCCACATCTGCCAACATATCTACTGATAATACCGGATTGGGACATTTGCACCACAATACAAAGATTCTCGTACAGAGCCAGCAATTGCATCCATACCTATTGAGCAAAAAAGTTGGCGCTGTTTCCAGCATGCGCTACCCTAAAGTAATTTGGGTAGCCATGATCGACCGTCCACGTACAGACACTAACATCATCAAAAACAAAATTATCGTGCAGCATTCGAAATACAACTTCATTATAGATGAATTAGCCGCAGAAGCAGGACATTACATCATGAACATTACTGCTTGTTCAGGACCAGCCCACTTTGATCACTGCAGTCACCTCACTGCTATTGGGAAAGAAGCCTATTGGAAAGGAATGGACCACTTCCTGAAAAAGTTTGACCGTGGGGAGATGGAACTCCTCCTGAACAAAGTCATAAACAACCGTCGCAGGAAACTTCCTACACCACCTCCACATTAAAACAATTCATTAATCTTAAAGGACTTTTACCGCATAAATGCTACCACACGGTCGTTACATTACTGTTAGCATTATTCACAAACTGGTTCAAATTGTTAATTAATTTATTTATTACCAGCGTGGTATAATGACGCAATTGTTCAATTTAGCATTTTTGATATATTTATTGCCATTGTTACACTCCATTATAGTAATATAACTGTCACTTGCTTGTTACCGTTCACATTGTTCACATATATTTATGGTGCAGTATTCCTTGTCGCCGTTTAAATAATGGTTAACATTGTAACAGTTTAATTCTATATTAAGCTTAATTCTATATTTATGCTCTCTTCATATTGGTATTCGAGTTTTCTTGGGGTCCTGTGCCCCTGGTAAAAACCAGAAGTCACAGTAGTGGCTATGTTTCACAAGCAAAAACTCGGTTTGCACCCTGCTGGTGCAGGTAAAGGTAATGCATTTCGGGCACCTGTCAGTGCAGCAACTATTTTCCACATTGAATCAGCCCCACGGGCATATGTTATGTGCTTTGAATTTCTGTAAAATGTCTAATTTTGGTATGTGCAGTCAAGAAATAAATCCATCAAATTCATGTTTGTGTCGTGTTTCATTGAGTAAAGTTCCATTTAATAGCAATTAAATGAATTTTACTCGAAACACAGAACAAGCTCACACAAGTAATTTTCCAAGTGGCAACAATGACGTCTTCTGTGACATCATATTGCTTTGACGTCATAACAGCTCGTGCGTTCTAAGTCAGTTTGGATTCAAATCTTGACCCACCCACCCACCCTATATCATTTGCTACATTCCCTCCCTACTATTGGAATGTTTTTGATGTATAGGGCTATGTTTCACAAGCAAAAACTCGGTTTGCACCCTGCTGGGTGTTTGTGTCGTGTTTCATTGAGTAAAAACCATAGACTTAAATTGTCACTCTCGTACAGTGAGAATTTTGCTGCAGTCTCACTTACTTGCCCCACTTGAAAAAACCTAGACCTCTAACACTCTGTTGTGTTCTATTTACAAAACTGAAGCACATGCAGGACCTCTTGGCAATGCACCAAGAGGCAAAAAGACATTTGCCTCATTGCTCACTGTAACAGGTTGAGGATATGGCGTTGCGAAACTGAGGAGATAAAGGCAAACCGAGAATGCGTTTGGCTTCCGATGGCCGGTTCCACATAATCCCCATGCACTGATCATGCATCCTTCTGTTCACCCCCTTAGGAAATATCCAATCAGTGTCCCTGCATCACATGTACTCGCAGCAATAGCCAATGAGCTGATCGTGTGAGTCAGTCAACCAACCACAGCATGACATGTCAGTGTGTATTCCTACTCACCCACTCAGACCAGTACAATAATAACTACTGGTCCAATTGTGTTGAGACTAGTACAAACCCCAGTTAGTTTGTTTCAGTACCTGCATTAACCACAAAAGGTGCTAAAGAGTTTCAGGCCTTTCCCAAGTTGCCACCACCTCATAGGTACTACTTTGTGTGGTAACACTGATATTCTGGTGACAAGGTATTAAGCATATAAGGGAGGTGTGCCCTATGAAAGTAGGACCTCAAGAAATGCCACCAGACTGTTCAGTGTCATAATAGCAAATGGCAGGAACTTCTCAGGTATCTGTGAGGAGATGAACTGGTTCTGCCCTCAGGATCCCCCAAATTGCACTTAGGATGTTTTGGCAATACTTTTAGATCCTGAGGAGGTGAGGAGCCAGGTTAACTGCTCCTGCACAGCCTGTTACTTAAATGTCATTTCAGTAGTTTTATGTAGTCTGTACAAGTAAATGTGAGAAGTTAACTTAAAGTCCATATTTGTGCCAGTGTATTGATGAATATATTTGCTTGAAGGGTTTCTTAGCTGCACTTTGACTTAGATCAGACTTGAACTACTTTACTATGAGCTGTATTTAGACTGCATTTGTATCCTGAACTGCACTTTAGACTTTAGACTGTGTGATCACCTCAAGATCTCCTCAAATATGTGTCTGCATGTGCTGTCTGTGATCTGTGTTATTGAGGACTATCCAACCCCTCACATTGTGGATGTACATTTATTGGACTTACAGAAGAACTATTGGACTATTAATGCCACTTCCTCAGACTTTGATTGTTGATTCACCTTTCTTCACATTAACCAGTCTCAGGAGTAACAATAAAGACTGTACATAAGCTGAGTGTTTGTATTCTTCATCGCGTGGGAAGCCACCTCCTTAGAAGTCTACCCCCTCACCCAGTGGTACAGTCAGCAGCTCCTACTTCACAAATAGCTCCAGTGCATGAACTAACACCCATGAACAACTGCCATCACCCACTAAGATTAAACAACTCTTGCCCTCCTCGCTGACTGGGTGGACACTCAATTCTGACTGGGGTTGAGTTTAGTACAATAAACCAAGTAACATTGGTAACATAATTCACAATGCTATTTTGTTTATTAACACCTCAACAATGCTTGGTACAACAAAGGTCATTGGCTAACTGGACAGCCATATTTGGCGATAATTGCTAGTAATGGGGTGTGGAAAAACATGACCACAGAAAAGTCAGGGCGGTGCTAGGTTGCTATTTCAGCTTAAACATTTTTCGTCTGGTGTTAAAAGCACTTGATATCTTCTGACACCCATTTCATGGAAAGCATTTTCAATTTTATAACGTTCAAAGCATGCATTGAGCTTTAATCTTTTAATGCAGATATTTCTGAAAATAGACCCAGCCTTAGTTTGTCAGTCTGCAACTCTTTCACTTTGTACTGTACGTTTAACACAAAAACAAACATATCTGTCTCACTTACCACCGTCATAATAATGAAACACCCATGCTTGTTTATTTGGGCACACCCTGCACCATCTCAAAGATGGATGATGTTGATCTGATGTTAGTTGACACGTGGTTAATCATTCAGATCTTCATAACAGGAGGTAATAGTGAGTTTGCATTACCTGAAGCTGTATCACACTGGTAACCATCGAAACCGAATGGCCTGGAATCATATAGATGGCTTATAATTAGGCCAAGGAAAACTGATCTACATGATGTTTTACAGTACCATAAATGGTATTAGTTCTATTCAGCCTGCGCGAGTTATAGCAAATCTGTTAATTCAACTGCTTGATGTTAATACCATTAGATCTGATTTGAAGACGATATTTTAGTAATCTCGCGACTGATATATCTGATAGATCTAAAAAACACACTTACATCAATCAATGTCTGCATTTCCGTTCAAGATTTGACGAAAAGTAAACTGAACTGTTATACGTGACAACGCAAAGAAATTTGATTTACAATTTGTTGAACAAGAAGAAGCCAAAGAAACAGCAACTCCACCCAGCGTTTATCTAAACAATCAAACATCATCACCATCATCATCATAAACAACAACAACAACAACAATAACAGCAACAGAAACCAGATTTGTAACCCACGCACTGATATCGTAAATTACTGATGGAAACGAGTCCTGCCACAATTCATTATCATAGTGATAGTTTCTTTGTGATTCATGATCACATCAGATGCAGGTCGTTGCAATGGTCATTGAGGAAATTAAAGATGTCCCGTTCGTTTATCATGCATTTTAATCTAATCATTGGTGATTTCGTTAGACATTCATAGTCTTTGTGATAGGGTTAATCGAGTTTTTCCATAATGTTTTCATTGAATTCAATGAATTCATTGAATTGGATTCATAGTGACGTGTCTATGAAATAAGCAGGTCACCATACAATAAAATGCAAGGTTTTCTCCATAAGTAGACTGAAATTATGACATATATTTACCAATGACAGGCTGTATTTAATAATGTGCCAAAAAATAGAAAGTAAGCAACAATCAAGACTATCTTCTTTCCATAGTAACAGTCACTAAATGTAGGTGACCCTCTTTCAGTGACATCACCAAATTTTAAATTCATTGAATTCTTCGAATTCAATGACAATTACGGAAAAACTCGATTACAAGCCCTCAGTACAATCAAGCGTGACTGGATATATTAATCAAATGCAGCCAAATAAACATTTCTGGCGGCACCATAACCTCGTCAAAACAGCGACCCCCATCTGCGCGGATCTAAGGGGGCGCCAGGAAAGTGCACGCCCCCCCGGTCCAAGTTTTTCATTTTCATGAAGTTTTGGAGCAAAATAATAGGCTGGCGTCCCCACCTTTACTGTTGGCGTCCCAATCTCTGGGAAATCTTGGATCTGCCACTGTAGGGGCTTCTAAGTGTGGGGAGGTGCCTGAGCGAGCACGAAAACATTCGAGGGACTGTCCCCTGGTTCATCAGTCCCTGAGACAATATCATCAAAAAGTTCAATGAAAACTTATCTAATTGACTACAAAGTACTAAATGTGATTGAACTGAGGATTTGTAACTATTTCATTTGAGAGTGCATGGCAGTGTTAACTAATCCCCTCTCCCCACTCCCTCGCCGTAAAATTAAATTTCTTCAATTTCCTACCAAACGTATCAAATATGTGGGGGTTGGGGGTGTTGGTAATCCCCTTTGTAGTAAACTTGGCAGGCAATTCATCTTCCCATGCAAACAGTCAATTACGTTACCACAATTTTTGATCTCGACTGCAATGAATGTCCTAAAAAAATCATCATGTGACCTGTATTTTTCAACGTAAATAGTGTGAAATATTCAACGTACAGTGAGGATGCAACACCTGTTGTTGCAAGAAGTCATGTTACTGTAATATCAGTAATGTCAAGTACAAAACGTACTGGATTTTCAAGATTTTGTAGTCACAAGATTACTGACGTGATCTTGATGGTTTTGAGAAGAAGTTGACAGAATTTGTTTCAGTTGCTGCTGCCGTTATTGCATATTCTGACAAGCAAAGCATAGCAGTACACATATGGAGAATTCCTCAGAACCGGAGGATTCGAGCAAGGAGACGAATGCTCTGTTACCCAGGCGCCCGGAGGGCAAGGGTGGCTGCGGCACGCCCTCCACCCTCAGGCGCTGGTACATCCTGGGGCAGTTCGCGTTCTTCGGGCTCTTACAGAACGCGGTGTGGAACACGTATGGCCCGATCCTTCTCTCGGCGCGCCAGGCGTTCGGCTGGACAGTGGGCGATATTGCGTTGATTCCGAATATAGGGAACATCTCCCTCATCCTCACCATCCCCGTCGGGTCCTGGTTCGTCAGCAAGTACGGTAAGTGCAGACCTATACGGATAATTGGCTGATCCAGGATTTCTCATAGGAGGGGGTACAAACCACAAAACCTATTATTTTGGCTAATTTTCCTTCAAAACTATTCAAATGAATAAGAAATTGGAACTCCCGGCGCCCCTCGATCTAAAAGGGGTGGTCGGTTTTCTAGGCGGTGGCGGATCCAGGATTCAGAAGGGGAGAGAGACGCCATCCCAAATCTGATATTTGGTAAATTTTACTCGAATACTGCATGAAAACGAAGAAAATTTGGCCCGGAGTGTTGGGGGGGGGAGGAAGACTTATTCAGTTCATTCAGAAGAGGTTTTGTAATTGACCATGTGGTCGTCTAGGTTTCCAATCTGTCATGTAATTATTTAAATGAAATTTCAGCAATAAAACTTTGGTCAGATATAAAGTTTTTTTTTAATTGTGTTATTGTCGAAAATCTAGAAGGAAAGTAGATCTTCCTTTTGAAAATGCGTGCGATGGAAAATAGCTCTAACGCAGCATGCAGAATATTAAGCACAAGAAGAAAATAGGACTGCTATTGCAGTGATCAGGATCTGTTGTTCGAAATTCTTTTTTAAAAAACTTATGATAAACAGCGGCGGATCCAGGATTTCCCAGGGGAGAGCGCCAACCCCAGGGGGGGGGCGCCAACACACTATTTGACAAATTTCCCCCGAAAACTGCATGAAAATAAAGAAATTTTGACCGGGGGGGGACACGTCCCTCGGACGCCAATGTAGATCTGCCACTTATGATTAGATTAGGATATTAAACTGGCAGGTCTATGTGAAAGTAAAGTGTGTAGTAAATTTTAGGATTGCGGATTGCTACCCTATCGGCTGTCGGATGCGTACTCATCGGCGCCATTGGGCGATGCATCACACAACATGCACAGGCACTTCTCTGGTGAGTACCCTCACGTCTTCACTTGTTCTGTGTGGAGTACAAGGGTCGCTTTAGCATTGGACCATTTGCCTCTCACCTCACAGCAACGTAATTTTTCAATTATACTGACATTGGTTACACTTTTGCACCGTAATTTGGAGTTGAAATTGTAACAATTTAGACCTTGGGAAGATGTAGACTTTCTGAAAGTCCTGAAAAGTTCTGAGAAGTTCTGTAAAGGCAGGTGAGAGTGCAGAAATAAGTGTAGGTTTACACAAAGTTGTGAAAAGAACAGCGCAAAGTACGGCACGAGCTGTAGAAATAAGTGTAACCATTGACTTGCCATCACAAGTTGCAAAATACACTTCTTGTTGCGAGTGCACAGAGATTTATAATACTTTAAAAAATATGTAGCATGTCATGTGTTATCAAGTCAAATATCTGAGCTATGAATGAGGTGTATAAAACATGAATGGTGCATAAAATTAAAGCACATACCTCATGATATCAATTTGGAGGTCACTTTTGGTATTCGCCAAAAAAGCCTCAAGATTTTCATAAAAATATGTTTTTTGAATAAATTTTCATGTATGACCTCGACTTTGGTTCATTACATCTGGACCTTATATCAAGTTTACTTATTTACAAGCCATGTCTACAATTCAGGTGTTTAACATTTTGACACTTTGAACATTATTTTCATAGATTCTGTAACTTTCCTTTTTCAACATCATTTTTAGGTTGAGTTTGCTATGTGGGGTACTGATAGGATTTGCAGGGAATGCTAACTATGGGTACATCTCCCTCCTGTCGTCAGTCTGGTTTCCAACACACCAGAGATCAACGGCGACATCTATCGTCGTCTTCGCTAACACAGCAGGAATGGCCGTCTCATTCATTATAGGCAAGTACAAAGGAGCACGTTGTGACATACCTTGGGTTTTTAATCTGAACGTTGTTTTGCTAGTCGACCGAGGAGTAGAGGGAGAGGGGAGGTGTCAAAAATTTACCCCCCCCCCCGCTCCGCATAATTGGATATATAGAGAAATACGGCGTCATGAAAGTCACAACAGGCTGGCCCGTTGTTGTGACGTAACATCGTTATGGCATCATGATGACGTTCTGCATAAACAAATTCCCACTAATGACTGCAACTTAAAGTAGGCCTACTTATCATAAAAGTGCCCAGGCATACTATGGACCCTTCTTTCAAGCCAGCAATAAACATTTTCTTTCACCTTCTTCAATGCAAGCATACTTTGAGAAGTGTTCCAAAATTATGTTACGTTGGAAACGGAGTCTGGAACACAAATATGGCTTCTTCCCACTGATCTAAGTAGGGTTATTTGAAACACTGTAGATCCATTTCTAATGATTAAGGTCTATTGCTGAGGCTTAAGCTCTGAAACTGAATATTCCAAACCTAATGTCCCCTTTCTGAAGTTGAAGTTGAAGTTGAATCCCTCGTAGGTCGTAGTAGACCTCTATGCTGGGCTCTCTGTGATAGTATCCTTATATTTTGAGGGATTCTGTCCTCTTTGTAAAATTTCTTAATATACCAACCCCATGGGTGGGCCACGAATCTGTAGAGTTTGTGTCTGAGGCTATAGTTCTATTACTGATTCTGGGGGTCTGTATCTGAGACTGTAGATCTATTTCTGAGGCGAAAGGTCTGTCTCTGAAGCTTTGTACTGTGTAAATTTGCAGGACCATTGATCGTGGAGAGAAGAAACCAGAACAGAACGTTTAGTGATGGAAACCTGGATCACGTAAACCGCACCTACGAGCAGGAGCTGAGGGACAACATCATGTTACTCAATTATATCGGTGAGTTACCGTAAATGTCGCAAATGAAGCGCACTCCCTTTTTACCGCACACCCCTTTTTCTTGCACAACTACGGACATTTTTCAGCAGATTGATGAGACTCGGAAAGAGACTCTGTACCATACTACTAATAAAAAGTATGATTTACTTCCTCATCTATACTCCTCTCTACTCACTGTTCATCCAGCTCATTATTCTCAACCAGAGAATCTGTACTGTGTTACTTATAAAAAGTATTACTTACTTCCTCGTCTGTTGTGGAAATAGTTTTTTGATATTCTGAAATAACACCCAGTACAAAAAGTTGGTCATATGCACATGCGCGTTATTTGCGACATTTACGGTATTACCGCCCGTGTATGTAGTACGAGGGAAGTAATGTTTTCAGTCGTGTCTGTCATTCTGTCCACGGGGGGGGGGGGCGGAGGTCCTGTATCCTAAGATGTACTGAGAACCTATCCCAGGATGCATTCAAATAGGGCCCCTGCCAGGAAGGTTCAGTGAGGAAGGAGGGGCGGACATTCGAGTTTTTCCTAAATTACCAATAACGCAAAAATGACAGATGTGGCAATTACTTCTTTCCCTTTTATCTCTTTGTTAAATTTGTTACAGCCAATGACAAATTTTGTGGGATATGCTATTGAAACTTCTTATCATAATACATATCAAAAGAACAGACTTGTCCAGATATGTACAAGAAAATAAAACAACTAACACATAAAAATGCCAGATCTGTCAGTTCTGGCATATCTGGCAATTACGGAAAAACTCGATTGCGGATACGGAAGCGAGGACTGTGTGCCCCCTAATTGAAGGCTTTCTTGTTTAGTACAGCTGTCTGTCTTCAAATAATTACGCTGTAATCAGGGAACTAAGCTTTTTTTCAATATATCAACAAGTGCCATTGCAGAGTTTAAGACCTTTGACAGGAGAAAGGGCCATAGTCATTGGTCCTTATTATGCTTCTTTCTTCAATTTTTAGCTTTGGAATGAAAATTCGAGAATTAAGTGATCCTCGTGATGAAATAGTGCTATTCATGTACACATATTTAGCGTCATAATCTGGCGTCACGACGTCATTCGAGAGCTTGGAAACCGTTGCCATGCAGGGTTACTTTTTTCTGTTTTACTTCAGAGGCTGGTTTGTGCGGACTGAGTTTTCTGCTGATGTTGATGTATTTCCCCGCACGACCTGCCACTCCTCCCAGCGCTTCTGCATCGACTCCCCGCGTCAACTTCCTGGAGGGGATCAAAGTACTCAGCAGGTGAGTCAGGTTCCAACCCAGACACCTGGAACCCTTACAAACACCTACGGTCAGTGGCGGATCCAGGATTTCCCAGAGGGGGGGGGCGCCAACTCCAGAGGGGGGTGCGCCAACCTATTATTTGGCCAATTT